>CAJVPV010001692.1:0-14990 GCA_910591835.1 Acaulospora morrowiae | reverse complement strand
AAAGTTAATATTCATATACTGAAGAAAAAAAAATATCTACAAGTAAATTTCAAGAAATAATAAGGCAAGAATGGGATAATATCAATCGCAATACTTTTCTTAATTTATAAAGAAGCATGACTAATTATATTACAGAACTGATTGAAAAAAATGGTGAGAAAATAAACTATTAATTGTTATGTAATATGCTTTATCACATGTTCGATGATGTTGTAAAAAAAATTTTTTTATTATAATAAATAAAATCCAAATCTTTATGTCACCAATTGTACATCTCAAGAGCTACAAAAAAAAAATCAAAGTAATAATCAATAAAGTACTATTTGTAGCTTATCTCAAATTCACTGATTTGTCTTTTCTCAAGTTTTGGCAAGTCATCCAATTGCTGAAATATAAACTAAACTTCTTTATTAATTCTACTTTCCCAAAAGTAGATTATCATAAGATTTATGACATCTGTGAGGAACAAATCAAAAAAATCTTTCAAATCTTTCAGAAAATTCTAAGAATGTTCCATTTTCAATTAAAGTTAGATTACCCAGAGCTATTCCTCATTTTTTAGTCAAGGAAGTTAATAAAATAGCAAGTAGTTTAAGAGTCTTCTATAACTTTGACATTCTTCTACTAATATATTTTATTCAAAAAACCAGATCTTCCCAATTATTTTCAAAATCTCAAACTGAATTCAATAATATTGTTCTCTTACCAGCAGATAAGAACTGATTAATTTTAAACTTAGAATAGATCAACTCGGAGCATTATTATATTCTAAGCAAATTATCTAAAACATACTTTAATTTATCTCCATTAAAAATAACACTACCTTATCATATAAAGAACTCTTACTTTATTTAACTAAACAATTTCCAGTTGACAACAGTATAGAAGACTTCAAAAAAAGAGTCAAATTGCTAAGATATAATAATTATACAGTAAAGTACTTGCCACTTAACTATATTAAGGTTATAGGACCTTTCTCTCTATCTTACTGATATAGTGAAAACAATACAATTCTTCTTTTAATAACAAATCAAGAAAAATCCAATAATCTTATTAAAGATCTAAAATGAAAATTCCACATAAAACTACCATTGGGCCAAAATAGATCAAAGATAACCTCAATCAGGATGATAGACTCAAAATATCAGAAGATCTTGACATTATTGAGATAGAAATAAATATAATAAAGAATCAACTAAATAGAAAATTCTCTACCTTTAGAGAAACTATAGCTAGAATTAAAAAAAATATAGATTACTTCTCTCCTACCTGACTTTTCAGATCTACAAACAGCCATCCAAGTTATACATAACACTGGATTAGAATTTTCTTTTCCATTTATAGACAACTTTCACTTAAACAACAATGTTAAAGCCTTAAACAAACTCTTCTATTTTGAAAAACTTCCTATCAACTTTATAATATATCTAGAGTTACCAGAGCCTAAGTTGACTCTTTTATTAATACTATTCTAAACAATAGCCAGTTGGTTCAACTCTAACTACTTCTTGAATAATGAAGCACAAAACTCTTTTAATAATATTTAAAAATCCTAATGATTCTCTTTGATTCTGTATTCGATTCTCAAGTTTATATTAAATTTAATAAGTAAAGTATACTTCACTATCATTTTTAATAGTGTTCTAAATCTCATGTGATTCTGTTCAATTCCAATTTTCAGAACTATAATAATATTTTCCCTCTATTCATATCATTACACAAAAACTTTATTACATTCTCTATATTTAATATTAGGAGTCTTAATGACGGGGAAAAAATACTCAAACTCATTAAATTCATCACAAGTAAAAGACATATCTTTTTTTGCTCTGAAACAAAAAACACAAAATTAAATACTTTACCTACAATACTAAATAATATTACTATAATTACAAATAAACCCAACAATTCTGCCAACAATAACTTAGTTATATATCTTATCAGCATTATAAAAAACTATATCTTTAAAATCCTTTTCTCTAATGAATACTGGTATACTATACATTTCAAATTTAAACCAAAAGTTGACATTATAACCATTTTTTGCTATTTTTCTTATAACCTAAACTCCAGGAAAACAATAGTAAGAACCCTTAAGAATTTTATTAAGGAACACTTCAATAAATACGTCATTCTTATAGGAAATTTCAATATCTATCCAACAGATACTCAACATATAAATATCAAAACTTTAGTTCACAAAAGACATATTTATCAATACCTTTACAAATTTATTAATATAGCAAAGACAACTAACAAAAAATAACAATATATATATTACATTAGCAATAGTATCTCCAAAATCAATCAAATTTAAATTATTAACAACTTGCAAAGCTAAATACTCTCATACAAAGTTTATGAACAAACCAATATAATTATTAATTATAAACAAGTCATTACTATTCTGGATTGGTTTGAATACAGGCCCAACAGAATATGCTTTAATATGAAAATCTATCAATTTAAAAATGTCACACCTAAGAACATTAAAGATTTTTAAGAAGACATAAAACTTACATGTCAAGAAAATAGCTCTCCAACTTGGGATTACATAAATAATCATCAAAAATGCACTCAATATCAACATTCCAAAAAGAAAATATACATCATCACTTAAAATATAGATTCACTCAAACATTATACCAAAACCATAAAAATTATAAAGAAATTAATCAATATAAAAAGCAATAATCTCAAAAATAAAAGATTCCCAAAACTCCCTCTAATTGCTGCAGCAGCTTTACAAAAAATCTTAACCAATTTTCCAAGTACTAAAGACTTTAATAAGCTTTTAAAAATCCTAATCAAGAAAAAATTATTCAAGTTAAATGAGATTATTATTCAAAAATTACAAAAAAATATAGAATCAAACTATTACAAATTCCAGACTTATTTAAAAAATGCTCTCAAAAAATCTTTAAGAGACCTAAAGCCATTCTTAGATCTTTTATCTTAATGGAAAAAGATAATTAATTATATGACAATCTTGATAAATTTATAACAACAATTACCAATTACTTTAAAAAGATTCTGGAACCTAAACTATTTCTTCTTATATTGAGTGAAGTCCTAAATAAGAACTCCTAAATTATATTTTCAATAATACATTTGATAATCTTTCAACACCAATTACTAACCAAGAACTTAAGAAGGCACGTATAAATCTTCCTAAATACAAAGTCTCCAGCCTTACCTTTATTTCATATAAAGCTTAATTCCAAATCAGACTATTAGAAAAAAGGTATATTTGAATCTTCTTTAACAACATTCTAATATTAAATCAAGTATCTAAATTCTGGAAGCAATCAACCATCATGCTTCTCACATAAAAAGTTGTCTGGTCACATGACCTCACAGATATATATCCAATCTCTTTCATTGAAATAAGCAGAAAACTCTTTACAAAAATAATCAATAATAGACTCTTTACCAGCATTCTGAAGTATAAAGCCATATCAGACTCCAACTATATTGGACAAGAAAATCAAAGTACTACTAAACCAATTGCAATTCTTACCTTCTGTATCAATGCAGCCAATAACCTCAACAAAGAAGTATGGATTGCATTCTTGACATTTCCAAAGTATTTGATTCTGTTAATTTTCCCAGTCTCAAAAAGGCTATGGAATGTATCAAACTTCTATCTGAAACTATTACACTAATTCATAATTTTCTAAATGAAAAAAAATTAAAACATATAACATACTATAAGCTTTTTGAATTTTTAAAAGTGTCCAAAGGTCTTGATCAAGGCAAAATCTTTTCTTTACTATTGTGGACAATTTTTTACAATCCAGTAATCAATAGAATTTTAACCAGATTTTTAGCAACACTCAAAGTTCTTGCCTATATGGATAATATAGTTCTTTTTAACTTAAATATGCAATCTTTACAAAAAGCAACAAATACTTTCTGCTCTTTCTTGTTACTAAATTCAATCAAATGTAATTAAAAAAAAAACTAAACTAATTATCAATCTTAAATTACTAAATCAAAAGAGAAAGCAATATCTTACTGTTGAAAGAGAAAAAATCTACTCTAAGCTACTTGAAGACAGTATTAGATACTTGGGTATCTATCTCTCAGACAAATTATTTTCTATCTCTACAAAACACAAACTACTAGAAAAGGTTCAAAAATTCACTAATGCAATTGCTCCACAAAAAGATTAGAATGAATTAATAATTAATTAAGCTTCCCAATGGATTATATTAGCCCAACTAGAATATACAGTTAATGCAATAATTCTTTCTAACAAAAAAACAATCACCTTCTAAAGAAAAATAAACAGACTAATCAAGGTAAAACTTGAAGTCAAATATACTATCTCAAAGAAAATTATACACTCACAAACTAAATTTGACATTGTTAAACTTTAAAACTGATAAGATACTACTGTTATCAAAATCTTAACTATCAAGCTTACTACTAATCCTAAAATCTTTTTTTCTTTACAAGAGAAATTATATTAATACAAGCTATGCAAGCTATATGGTATTGCCCAATATATTTTCCTTATTATTTTGAAGACTCATAGATTACATCAGCAGCCCAATATTAGAATTTGTTTATTTTCTTGCTCATATAATTACAACAATTATAAACACTTAATTAGCCTATTAACCAAACTTCAAAAATTCAATGTCTTTTCTTTTTATTATACAAACATTAATACCATTCACAACTTTTATATCCACAAACAAAAAACTAAATTAACATGAGAAGAATTACATATATATAGGATTATATCACACCTGGTCCAGTTTTAGCATAATTCTTATTCATTTCTAGCACATCTTCAAACATATATAACAACTCAATATTCCTTTCCAACACTTCTAAAATTAAATTCTGGGTCTTTCTAAATAACAATTCTATTAACTTCATCAAAGTTTATAGTAATAGTATCAGATTTACAACTACAGTATTAAAGGCAAATACTATCTACTTAACAACAAAAAAATAATCTCTTGCTTATATTCAGTACAATTCTGTACTATAGAAAAAAACATAAACAATCTCAAGTCTATTTGATATATCTTGTGCCTTAATTCTATATACCTATTCAACAATATTCAGAAACTTATTATGCCCTTTTTTTTCAAATCACAAAGTCTTACAAATATTAATTTCTTTATTATAACTAGTTATCAGATTTATGACCTTATATTTCTATAACAAAAATAATAATAATCTTATAGTATCTAAACCAATAAACACATTTATATACTGTTGAAATTAAAACAGTGAGTCTGTTGCTTGTGGCAGATCAAACTTATATAACATCAGGATAGGTTATTCTTTTTTTTTTACTTGAAACATAGATTTGACTGAGCCAACCTTAACCTATTATTCACTTACTTTCTTTTTTCTCTTGTTATTTTCTTTGATAGTTCAAGTCACAAACCTTATTAGTGACTTCCAGAATGATCCTCTCATGTCAATATTATTTCAAAAGATGAGTTAACTAGTAACTTCTTTTTTTGATGCATCTATCACACCACCACTTATAGTAACTTTTAATTTATACTCACATGACTATTTCATATCTCTACAAAAATAGTAATTATATTTTATTAAAGTAAAGTTAAGTTATCCAATTATATTATATTATTTTTTTTTCTCTCATATTTATATCACTATGACTATCTGCTATAGGACTATAACTCTATAACTTATAAACTACTAGATTATAAAATAAACTATTTAAGTTTTTTATTATATTATAAGTCTATTTCTAAAGCATTTTCATTACTTAAATTAGGCTATTTTCTATAAGAATGGTAATTAAATTCTATTAAAGTAAAGTTAAGTTATTCAATTATATTATGTCATTGTTTTTTTTTCTCTCTTATTTATATCACTATGACTATCTGCTATAGGACTATAACTCTATGACTTATAAACTACTAAACTATAAAATAAACTATCTAAGTTTTTTATTATATTATAAGTCTATTTCTAAAGCATTTTTGTTACTCTGAATAGGTGTGTTATATGAATGTTGTGTTGCCAGGCCTTACTGAAACAATTTCTTCACTAATAATATACACTTTATTTTAACTTCTGAAGTATTTTCTGAATAGTATATTATCAAATTCTAAATAACATCTCCAAAACATCAACCATCAATATTTTTCTTAACAAAATTTCTAATTTAAAAGTTCCAAACTATATTAACAGATCAGTCAAAATGTCTTTCAGCAGACTCATTAATAAATGCAATACTTTTATAGCAGAAAAAATTTTACCATCTTGTAACACAAATTAAAAGATTACCAACTATTATCTAATACAAACACAAAGATTAATATACTAGTTCTTCAATGTTTTCCTCTAATATTTATATCTCAAAAATATAGTTGCTTAGGTCCTTTCCTAATATTAGACAAAAACTATTTTTTGATAAGTTAGATAGTATACTAAAGATAATTATTTTGTTGTTAAGTTTTTTGAAAAGATAGTTCTCTTTTGAGATTTTTGTTTCTAGGTAATACAAGATGATTTTATCATTCTTGATATTCTGATATAGTGCTATTTATTTGCTTTTATTGTTTAGTCCATAAATATTTAGGGTTGAAACATTAAATAGGTTTTTAATATGAGTATTAGAAAGATTTGAGAGAGAAGTCTGTTGTATATTTGTATTTAATAAATGAATGAAGTTAGATAGTGTTGTCATTTTAACAAATAAAAGAAATGAGATCAAAGTTAGGCTCCAACAGATCTTCAGAAGCAATGTATTCTTCTGATAGTCTGTCAAATATATTTTTTGTATAATTGTATAATTAGTAAAAGTAAATTTTTATTATCAATAAAGATAAAGCATATTGAAGAAAAGTTGTCTTTTGATATTTTGTTAAGTTCTTTTATGAAAAGTAAAGATGGCTTTGGAACCTGGAACCAATTCTCTGGAATAGTATAAAATTTATATCTCTTATGTAATTTTTATATAGTTGATAGAAAATTATCTATTTAATAGTCAATATGGCATTTAATTTTGAAAGACTTGTTTACTTTAGAAATTTTACTCAGTAGTTTTTTTTTACCTGTCTAGGAAATGGCTGGGTCAATCCATTGAGAGCCAAGAGACAGATTAAATTTAAAATCTTTTTGTAGATACTTTATAAGATAGTT
Organism: Acaulospora morrowiae; assembly: GCA_910591835.1. Classification (NCBI taxonomy): domain Eukaryota; kingdom Fungi; phylum Glomeromycota; class Glomeromycetes; order Diversisporales; family Acaulosporaceae; genus Acaulospora; species Acaulospora morrowiae. Next base: position 7,850 of record CAJVPV010001692.1, on the reverse strand, counting down.
GGCATCCTCTTTGATTTGTGCAGGGATACTTATGTCTAAGTTGTTCAACAATGAATTAAAAGAGTAAGGTAATGGTCCTTTGAACTTATAGAAGTCCAAGAGCAAAGTTTTAAGACTGTACTCTTTTTTTAAGATTCCAATAAGCTCTTTTGTGTTTATTGTTATTGAGTCATAAGATAAGTAGCATATCAGGTGTTTTGGAAGCAACTTATATAATGCTAGGAGTAGAGTTTTAGGTGGCAACAAGTCAAAGAATATTTTAGATAGTTTTGCAAGGACTTTATAAAACTTGACAAGTTCTTTGATTTTTACTAAGAGTTCTTTTAGGTCTTTTCTTTCAATAATAGAAAAGATATATTTGATTTCTTTATTAAGATCCTTAAAATTATCTGGTAATAATTTAAACTTGAAAAAGTATAAATCAAAGAATTAAAAAAGCTTGCAATGCATTTTTAAGACTGATATAGTAGATGTAAGCATTGATTTTTTTTTAATTGGCAGTAGGCTTGAAAGTTTAATAACTATACTAGGAGAAATAGATTCTGGGACATCTGAAAGAGCTAGTAGTGATTCATATTATACTTCTTTGATTATATTTAGCAGCTTAATATAGTTAACAATGTCGTCATCATTCTTTATAAAGTAATTGCTTTCAAATTCAAAAATTTATGTAATTTCAAATAATTTGAATTTGTTCAAGTCTGTAAATCTGAGTCAAGCCATGAATAGTGATAAATTAAGGATTCATCTAATTTTTTTTTTGATTTTTTTGCCAATATATTTGACACTATTGATTTTTTTATAGTTTTTATATGTTTTTATTTCTAAAGTTTTATATTCTTTTTAATAATTTTCTTTGAGTAAGTCATTCTTAATAAATAATTTGAAGAAAGTTATATCTCTTAGAAGAATTTTAATAAACATTGCTAAATTAGATTTTTGTAAAATTGATTTTTTGGAGATAGTTTTAATTTTTCTGAAAAGATTTACTATTGCCTTGACTTTGCCATGGCTAACTGATAACTATGATGCCAAATTAATAATTGTATTATGCTCACTAATGAAAAATTTGTTGTTACTTATTGTTCATGTAATAGTGAAGCTGTTTATTGGATAACTGCTTTTTAGAAGAATTTTTACAATCCTGTTTTTTCTATTGTTTGAAGATAAAATCTATTGTAGACTTTTTGATAAGTTTTTGATAAATGAAAAGCAGTGAGAGTTATCAAGATTTATATTTAAACTCAAATTATTGGTTGGCCAACCAATTTTAGCTTTGTCTATTATTTTGCTTATTTTGATTTGTTCTAATATAAGATCTTGCCTATTTGTTTGAATAGAAATGTCTTCTCTTATAAGTTGTCTAGTTTTTCTTGTACTTTATAATTAAATTCTATAAGAGAGCTAGTGCTATCAATAGAATTTGTGGAATTCAAAAATTCTATTAATATGTTATTATCAGAGCAGGGACTGGTAGATCTAATTGTACTTCCAGATTTGTTGTTTTAATTGTCTGTGGTAATTGTATAATAGAGGTTATTTACTTGTATCATGTTATCTTGATTATATATATTGTTGATATTTGATGTTATGTGACCTGTTGTGCTTATTACTTTTGCATTATTCTGGACTACAAGGAATATATATACATTGCTATTAATTTTTTCCATTTTAGAATTGCTCATATTCTATAAAACAATAGAAGAAAGTAAGTTACTTGTGATTTTTTTTGGAATTTGAGATAGTAGCTTTTTTTCTTTGAATTTTCAGTAAAGTTTTGTTTAATAATTATTAATTTTTTGTTCTGAACTGGTGTATTGGATAATGTATGAGTTGGTGCATTTTGAATTTTTTTTAAGTTAAATTTTTTATTATTTTTAATAATATTAACTTAATTTCAGATAAGATGAAAAGTATAATTGAAATTATTGTCTAGAATCTTTCTTGTAATTGTCTCACTTATGTTTAGGACAAGATTATTTCTTTTCTGATATTAAAAAAAGTCATTGAGATTGTTTTGAATATTGCTTTTGTGATTATTAATAGTTATTGAAGCTATTATATGTACTGTAATTGAAGCTATTATATGTACTGTAATTGAAGCTATTATATGTACTGTAATTGAAGAAAGATGAAGTTAGTTGTTACTTACATAAATTTGATAAAGATAGTGTTCACTTGTAGTAGGTTACTGTTGCTTGAATTTTGTAAAGAAACAATCCAAAATTTGAGAAAATCAATTAAAGATAAAATGAATATATTTATTGCTGGTTTAGTAATTTAAATATTAATTGAGTAGCTTTTCTTATATATTATAGAGAAAAAGTGATTATTAAGATTTATTACTGTAATATTCAAAAAAATATAAGATAACTTGATAATTTGTCCTTAAAACAGATGCTTTCAAGAGTTCTTGTTGTTTTGTTTCTTTCAATAATTTTGCCAATTACTAAAAAAGAAAATTTTTAAGTAATGTAAAATTTTTGAAAGAGAGTTTTTTATAATATTTGATCATATATTAGATAAATATAATATTTTATATTATTTTTAAATATATTTTTGGCAAAATAACAAAGTTAAAAAATAAACTATAATTAATATATTCAAAAAATAACAAAACTATAACTTATTATATATTGAATAATTTAAAATAAATATTTAATTTTGGTTTAATTAACATATAATATTAAATAAATATTTTAACTAATAAGAATCAAATTATATGTAAAAAATTAAAAAATATTACTTTATATGGTTTGGTTTAGAATTAATTTTTTTTATAATTTGGTTAATAGTAATTAAAATTAAATAAAACCTTTAATACATATTATTTATAATAAAAAAAATATATTAATTCTTTATTCATATTTAATTAATACTTATTTTAAAATATCAATTTAAAGTTAAAAAAAAATTTTTTTAACAATTACAAATTTTAAATATAAATTTTATGTATAAATTTTATTTATAAAAATTTTTTTATTACAGTATATTAAATTTTTTTAAAAAAAAAATAATTATAAAATCAAAAAAATTTCAATTTAAAAATTATCAAATGTTTTTTATCATGTTTAAATAATAATATTAAAATTTTTTATTTTTTATTTTGTAAAATTAATTTTAAAAATTTTTAATATAAAATATAAAAAATTCATATAAAATTTTAATGAAATTATTAAATAAAAAAATTAATTTATTATAATATATATTCTTATTAACAAGTTTATCTAATAAATTAATCACAATAGTTTTTTCTAATGAATTTAAATTAACTGATTTTTTTTTTAAAAATTTTTTTTTAAGATTTAAGAATATTTGATAATATATTTAAAAAGGTTTATTCAGTAAACTTATTCTTTATGTTTTCAAATATATATATTTATTTACTCATAATATTTTATTTATTTATTATTAAATTTTAAGTAAAATTAGAAAGATAATTTATTCCAGTTTTCTTTGAACTAGAATGTATATATAATATATAAAAATTAATTTCAAATAATTTGTATTTGTATAACTATTTTTATATATTAACAACGATAATTATTGATCCTACTTTAAATTTAAAAAGGTTAAAAAGTTTCTGGAAAAGATTTTATAAATTTATAAACATTACTAGTATGAAGTGAAAATAAAATTCGCTTTGGTTTTTTATTAAATTTCAAAATTGAATTTATGCATTATAAAATATTGATGTTTATATATTTGAACTCAATTGACATAATTTAAGAAACACGAACTGTCAAAACATTTTAATATAAACGTACAAAATATATTTTAATAAAAATTTAATAACTTGTAATATTTTTTATTTTTCTTTCAACAATTGTTAAAAATATAATGGAACGTATTCTATTTTTCATATGCGCTGTTTCTATAGAAACGATTCCTGCTTTATTTAAAGTAAGCATATGCAATTGCAAGTACAAGGATTGTTGATTAAAAGCATACTGGGATTTGTTTTTAAATAATATAAGGGATCATATTGGATATCTTAACAAATGTACCACATACAGTATGTATGCAATATAAGTAGCAAGCTATTTAAAACTTAGAATAAACATATTACATATAACGTGCATATTTATCTTAGGGAGTAGTGGATGTTCTTTTACGCGATAAAAAAAAAAAATAGAAAATAAGAAAATCCTCATTTTAAATTCTCTGAAAAAAATCAGCAAATAATTCACGGATCAATTCATGTTCATCTTTTCCATTTAAATTGGGGGTCCATGTAGTTTTAGAAGTATTTCTTCTTTTTGTTCTATCCTGAACTACATAAGGACATATCTCCAAATGCACTCTCTTGTGTCTTTCCATGGCCATTTTATAAGCTTCTTTGATTCGGTTGACCAATCCGGGATCATTCTTTTTAAGGTCTTCCCAAACGTTTCTGGCAATTTTTGAGACCTCATCCCTTTTATATTTTATATCGAGAATTCTAAAACAGTTTTGGAGGGCCGTTCTATGGATGATATAAGCGGTTGCCGGCTTCTTACTTATAACATTCCCAAACGAATCAATCTCATAAATTACTTTATTTTCACCATGCATAACAAAGTATACGCCGTTTGAATCGCGAGCAACGATGATGAGATCGTCCTCAACAGATATCTTAGAAAGTGTTACATATTTAATATGGTGAGGGCTAACATTAGCATGATCCGTCATCTTCTTTATTTTTTTTCGTTAAATAACAGGACAAATGAAGATGATTAGATACATAAAAACGTGGGGCCAGCGTCTTTTTATACTAATTCCAGACTGTTTATTGCATAGTTTTTTTTTTTTATGGTCAAGGAAGGTTCTTTGAGATTCTTTGATGAAATAAAATTAAGAGAACATATCGTTGCCCTCTCTGAGTCCGGAATATTGATCCGTATATCGGAATAGATCTCCAATTCTAATCGGATTGTTATATTTATGGGCAATAATAAATTTCCATGTAGCGGAGTGAAACAAAGTAATTCTTTAAATTCATTATGATAATTAGGAGAAGGCTCTATTAATGACTTATGAAAGAATTTTTCGATCAACGGGGCAACTAATTCGCGTGGAAATTTAATAAAGGTATAGGTAAAATAATAAAAAATAAAATACATTTGTGAATGATTTCTGGGAACGATTCACGTAAAATTCATACCATAAATGTACACATTTATCCAATCACGCGCGCGCTTGTTGAATTCGGACGAAAATTTTGCTGAGGCTTTTCTTTCACCTGAAATACTTCAAACAAAACAAAAGGTCAACACTGAATTCATGAATGCTAAAAATCAACCGGCGCAATTAAAAGAATCATCACCTATGTACTTTGTTTCTTTTATCACTTGCTTTTTTGGTCGTATAATATCAGTGTTTCATAAAACAATATATAAATTGTTTTTTATGATTTTAGTCACGTTCACCATAAACGACACAGTAATCCATCAAAACAGTCCACGTAACACATCCTTTATCCGGGAATCCTTATGACATGCAATCGAAAACTTTTTTAATTATTATGCGTAATGATCATCTCCACGCATTCGTGTTTTTGCAAGCCAGCAATGACATCAGGGCTCGGCGCCAAAAAACTCCGATTTAGCTGAATACGCCACTCAGTACCCGAAACTCTGGTGAAGAAATAGAAAAGTTACTGGTTATATTTCCGAAACGCCATCGTCACAAGTTATCATTTAATCGAATGATAATTCTTTTGAAGCATGCGCGTCGTACGTAATTATCCATTAGGCTTAATGTGTACATCTAAACTAGAAATGATCAGATAAATATTGTTAAGTTTATTTCTCAATTTAGTCGCGTTGTTGTAATCATATTTGCATTACATATGCAACATTTTTTATTTTATATCGAAACCCTAATTTTTATATAATACAGATATATGCGACAAATTATTTACTATACGCGTGCATTAATCAACAGTCTTGTCATTGTTTAATCACGAAGGATTTGATGTTTGAATGATAAAAGGATTATGCCAAATTGCATCCTATTAAATAATTACCATATTAAATAAATCTCTAATTTATTAAAAACCGCAGGTACGTTACGCCTGATGCGCCACGGCTTGGGACCTTATATACAATATTTTATATAAAGAAGCGTGATTTTAGCAAGAAGGTGTGACTCAATAGGAAAACATCTTTCATGAATCATTGGATCACACATGTTGTGTCTACCTCAACTGAGCAGAATACCTCTTTCGATAGTTGCATTCTGCGTTTGGCAGACAAGTGACAACTCGCAGTTTTTTAACTCCAGCATTATTTTGTTATCTATACATTAATTAATCTAATATTAAAATATATTGCTATGTACTCTATAATTTATTATAATTGTAAAAAGTTATGTATACTGTAAATAGATGAAATATTGGATATTTTAATAATAGCCATTAGCGATTTTTTAAAAATTGTCAGTTAAACATAAGACAATATTGTAAGCACATCATAATATTACATGATATTTGATAAAATTTTCTTGTTTCTGATATATAAAAATTTTTATTTAATCATATTCAACAACTTGATGATAAAAGATTTTATATTTAATAAATATTTATTTTTTTGTTTATAAATTATTATCCTTCCATAAAATATTTAACAAATAATTTAAATAAAAACAATTTTTTTTTATTTATAAACTGCATAAATATTTTTTTTTTTGATATTTTGATATAATTTTTAATAAAAAAACATAATATTTTAAAATGTTATTTTTATATATTACACAATGAAATGTTATTCATTTTAATACAAAATATTATAAATTACTTGTTTATAATATAAAAAAATTTTACTTAAGCTTGACTTGCAAAAAATTCTAATGAAACATTTTTAATATAAAAATTAATATCAAAATAATTTTTATATATAAAAAAAATTTTTTTTATTATATTGTTAAAAGAAAAACAATCAACAATAGTAATTTGAAATAATTACTTTATTAGTTTAATCAACAAAATTATTTCAAATAATAACTTTTAAGTAATATAATAGTAGGTCTAATTAGATCACTATTATATCACTTAGTATGAATTATAACCATTTTATAATAGTAACAATTTCTGAAATTAGATTATATAATAACAGATGCCAATTTCTATAATTAGATTATATAACAATAATGAACAATACTGTAATTAGGCCATATATAAAGATATTACATTTGTTTTTTTAGATATATATATTAACAAAGTATTCAATTATACTATATATTATTTGTAGGTTCAATATATATATACAATTGTTATTAATATTGTCATATATTATTTTTATCTCAGGAGAAGAATAAAAATAAAGAACTAGTAGCAAGAAGACACTTTAGATGAATAGGACCAATGTAATATACCAAAGTTTCTAGACATATACAAATTAGTATAATTCTTAGATATATAATGTTAGATGAAAGAAACTATAATAATTTATTTTATAAAGGTTAAGATATTTATTCAATAAAATATTAGTTCAAGCCTGTCAATTTCTAGATGAAATTGGAGACTTTATATATATATTTAAGTTATAATATTTTTGTACATAATAAATATAAGTTATAATAAATAATAGAGATATAAAAAAATATTATATTCAAAAATCAAAAACTTATTCTCAATTGCATCAAAACTACCAAATTAGGAAATACCCAAGAAAACAAAATTTCGTCTTAAGGAAAAAACAAGAAGGAGAGAGGCCCTCCTCCCAAATCTCCTAATCCAAACCATAAATATACTCTCCTCGATATAGTCCTCGCCGACAACAAACAAAGGCTTCCCAAAGTTTCAATAATCTACAAAAATAACAAAACTTCACAAATTTTTGTCACAAAACCTGCCAAAGAATTTCAAATTC
>CAJVPV010001691.1:0-14993 GCA_910591835.1 Acaulospora morrowiae | reverse complement strand
TTTTTATATTCTACTTCATTTTACTTTTATTTTTCTCATTATTTATATAGTTCATTTTTCACTTTAACAATATAATATTTTGCATTATAACAGTAAATAATAAATATATTTTACAAGAGTTTAAAAGAAAGTTTATAATAAAATATTTAAATATTTTTGCAAATCACTTTATATAGTAATGATAATTTATAAAATTGTATTAAAAGATAATTCAAAACTTTTAATTGAGTAAAATAATATGTTTAAGATTATTGACTTGAAATTTGAATATGCAAATATATAGTATACATTTTTAATAGCAACAATGAAATTATGTTAATTAGAATATAATTTAAACAAACAAAATACTAATTAGCCAATTAATGGAATAGTGATATTAACAATCAATCTGGGATATTCACTTATATGAAAAATAAAATTGTTAGACTTAATAATTTAACAATTACACATTGGTATAAAACTGTAGAAATATTGATAACACAGAATCTGAATATTTTTGTTAAAAATTGGAATTGAATAATAATACTGTTATTGAAAAAGACATATTTTATAATTAATGAAATTAGGATTGAACAAATAAAAAGATATAAGTACAAACAAACCAATATTTGAAAATACTACAAGATTCTGACATATTACATAACTCAAAACAGAAATTTAAAGATAATCTAAATTGGAACTGTGAAATGATCAAAACTGAAATTGTATATAAGTCAGTATCAATGAAAATAATTAAAAATATATTGCAAAGCAGAAAAGAAATATATAGCATATCAGCATAGTGAACTTTCTCTATAATTGATCAAATAATTTTTACAATATCATTGGTCAAATTTTATTAACAATAACAATAACACAGCAATTTTATACATTGGTTAAAGTATTTAGAGCTTTTAAAAAAAGCGAGTCTATACTATTATTACCTAACAAAGTCTTCATTGTCAGTATTGTTCTTATCAATTTCTATAGAAAATTTATCAGTGTTTTCATCTATAGACACCTTATTAAATAAACTAACAGTTTGCTAAAACTTTCTACAATTGTTTTCAATTCCACTCACAAGATATGCAATACAGTACTGACATTGACTTTTCAACTGGAACAAAAAACAATCATAGTGATAAGCCATGTCTACAAGTTAGAATACAACCTACCTTACAAGAATTAATACATTCTTCCAAATCACAGTATCTATCCATTTGTGGCAAGCGTGTTGTATTTTAAGCCATCGGCAATATTTTAATATCAGCTTGAGTTCCAAGTGTTGGAAGTTTACAAACTTTGGATTTTAAATATACATTAGATGAAATTACTTTCTCTCTGCTAAGATTGTGATAAACACTTGTAAAGAGATTTAATAAAAAGAGTGCAGTACATTTTTCAAGATATTTAAGCTATTTTGCTGAATATATAATATTATGGTTCTCAGAAAAAACATCTGCAAAAGAATTGTTTCCATGCATCTGATCAATTATTTGTGCCTGCCAAATAATTTGTTCTGCTGTATTCAATTTTTGCATTCTTTGACAAAGTGAGTTGTGAAAGTTTTCCACATAATAATTATTAAACACATAAAAAGAATCTGTAAGAATCTGTAAAATAGAGTGATTGGTAATAGCCCAATAGAAAATATCACTTAAAAAGACTAATGGTAACTTATTATAGTTTTTACAATTATATTGATAAAAAATAGACCAAATCTGAAACATGGCTTCCTTGTATACTAACCAATTTCCATTGCAAAATATGATAGGATAAAAATCCAAAACTAATGGAATGATATTATCTAACAAATCGATAAAATATTTGACTTTTGCATCTTTAGAATATTCAAATTTCCACTAAATTTCTGTATGTACTCGAGACCAACCTTGCAATGCTAACTCTAACAATAGATTAATCTTATATGGTTTTGGTTTTTTTGCTAGAACTTTCTGACATCCAAACAATTCATGAAAGAGCTTATCAAAAAATTGATAATTTGTCAAAAACACAGTTTCATGACTATTTAGAGATACATGCAAAGGCCCAATCATTGGAACAATATGCAATATTTGTTCTGATATTTCAAAAAGATCTCTAGCATTGATGCGATAATTAAATAGCACGTCATACATTACATTGTCTAGGATAGTCCATAGGTGCTACTAATATTTGTATTTCTAGATAGGTTCTTATTTCCGGAATATCTATTATGTATCTAAGAGCTTTTATGTAATTTTGAGTTAAATGAAGTGATTCTTCTTTTAAATCAACTAATTTTGTATTATTCATATTTCAATCAGTTTTACATTGTTCAATCCTGTTATCATAATTGTGAATTAAAAGTCTTTTAACTCTTTCATCATGCATTTCTGATGCAGGTATCAAATTAGCAAAGGTCTACTTTTGTCCCATATAACTAAGCCACAAATGAGGAAAAAAAGACAAGTGAGCGTTTTGTAAAATAATCTTTGCATCAATATTCTCTTTATTATAAATACTTTTTTCTTGATTAGGATTGTAAAATGAAATTGATGCTATTTCTGGGAAGGCCTTGAGGAGAATTGTAATAAAATGAAAGATTTCATATGTAGTGGTCGTGTCACTGTGCTGATACTCATGAATATTGTGAAAATTATCTATATTGAGCATAACTAATTTTTTGGTCTATTAAATAAATACAGATATTATTTGTTAATTATAAATAATAAGACATTTAGAATACTTATTTACATATATTTTTTGATATAAACTTTTCTACTGTCATTGTATGCACTTCTGCATATTGAGCTTTCTGCCTTGCAATAGTCTCTCATCTTATTGTTAAGCCTGCACCAGCTATAGTTTCTATTACTGATGAAGATGCCCCTGATGCATCAAGTAAAAATCCAACCTCTGCTTTAACTCTGTTAATAAACTTGTTATTAAGTCCTACTAAAAAATAACAAAATGAAACTAATCTTTTTTTATTTTTCTCATTAGTCATATTGTTTTTGACTTGCGGATTAGTTCCAGTTACCAATTGATTAAAAAAACTTCTCAAAAATGGCTCAGCTTTCTCAAGCATGCTCTTAAATTTCTTTGGGTCTAGAACAGACCTTTCATTGTACATACGCTGCCTTGTGTATACTCCCCTACCATAGGTCATAGACTGATGATCAAATTTAAGTGTGATCGGTGAACGAAAAAAAACATGAAAGACTAATTTTCATGTAATTATTAAAGAAAAAATGACTAAAATTTACATTGTTAAAATTTTCTAACTTATAGTTTTCAAAAATAATAAATTTTTTTTGACTCCATTTGTAACTCTTCCGCAATGGCATCTAAATGTAAAAAATTATCTGAAAGTAAACGAAGTCAAATAATTGGTGCCTGGCAATATGGTGCAAGTATTTCTACTATTGTAGAAAATCTTAAATTTGCATCAACAACAGTTAAAAGAGTAATAAAGTACTATGAAGACTCAGGTGAGATAAAACCTTCACCTCAAAAAGGAATATTACCAGTATTAACTGACTACAATACATGACATTTATTGCACATTTTGAAAAAAGATCGTAAAGTCACATTAAATATGTTACAAGATGAATTTATATAGTCAACCTCTATTGAGATTTCTACAAGTACTTTAAGACAATACCTTCATAAAGAAGGTTATTATGCTCATATTGATAAAAGAAAACCATTTGTAAGTGACAAAAATCAAAAAATTCGATTTAAATAAGCAAAACAACATTTACAATGGACTTCTGAGTGATATTACATTATTTGGAGTAATCAATCTTGCTTTGAAGTATATGGAGAGGATGGCCATAATTATATACAGTGACTACCTAAAGAAAAATATAATGTTGATTGCCTTATTCCAACATTCAAATCTGGTAGAAAGGGGATAATGATATGGGATGTTTTATGACTAATTGATTAGGTCCATTAGTACATATTAATGGACAACAAAAAGCAATTAATTACATTGATACACTTAATAATAATTTATTACCATAACTAGAAGAGATTAGCATTCAAAATAGTTATATTTTTCAAGATGATAATTGCTCAATTCATCAAACAAAAATTGTAAAAAATTAGATAGACAAAAAAAATATTTCTTGCTTTTTATGGCCTGCTCAAAGTCCAGATCTTAATCCCATTGAACATTTATGGGATGAATTAGAATATAGGATCCATAAACATAATCCTTTACCAACTAGTGAAACAGAATTATTTAAATTTTTACAAGAAGAGTGGTTAAAAATAGATGAATCAATTTATTATAATCTTGTAAAAAGTATGTCTCATCATGTTGAGGCTGTTATAAAGTCTGGAGGTAATCCTACAAAATATTAAATGTATAAATAAATTTTTAAAACATTGTTCTAAAAAAAATATATTAGAAAATTTTTTTTTTACATTTAAATTTTTTATTTATTCAACAAGAAAAATTTTTATTTGATTATTGATTATCACTAAATTTGATCATCGGTCCATGACCTATGTAGGGGAGTGTACAATAGCCTGCCATTAATTTGATCTGCTTACTAAGATAAAGAATATCATTATTTAAGAAGGTAATAATGTTTATAGATAGGGATTTTATATACTTACGGAGCTTTGCTTCATCAAGTTCTGCACACACTTCGTGATATGATGATTCTAATTCTTAAAATTCTGATTCGGAATAGATAATATCACTTCGTAATACATATGATCTATCTTGAAATTGTTTTATATTCTCTGCTGGAATTCTTCGAATTGCTGGTACATAGTCGGATAAGTTAATAAATTCTGAATCATTATCAGTTTCATACAGACAATGATGACACATCATCGTTCCGGGTAGTAAGTTAAAGAATTTAACTAGTCGTTTAGGAGCCTTCTTGAATTTCTTTCCTTCTGTATCATTTCTAGCTGTAAACAAATAAACTTTATGTTTGGGATGATAACATACATTGATTTTTGTCTTTTTGGCATTAACTATCAATGTATTATAATGTTTTCGGCATAAAGATTTGCCAACTAAATCTAGATGTTGACTGGAGCTTGGTATCTTCACCCGGTCAGTTATGATAGATGCACCATACTGCTCATAGTTGCAGGTTATATTATCCTGATCCTCCAAATCACAATATTGCGCCTTCCTTTTTCCAGTTTTCTCATATTGCATATTGAGTGTAAACATCTTCAAAAATCACGTTTTATTATCAAAGGGATGTTGTCTACGAAAAAGTATCAACAAGTGCTTCTTAGCTAACTTCTGAATTATTTAGTCGATTACCAAATTACTTGGATAGTATATAGAGTAAAAGGTATACAGTACTGAAAATTTTTTAGCCACAACCTCTGCGAATTCGTTTTGGTGGCTGTGAATTTACTTTTGTGATTATAAATAGCCATTCTGATATCCAATCAGATGAAAGCCCGCTATGCTTAGCATATCGATAATAAATAATGTATTTATTTTGGGAATAATGTATCTATCAGGAGATATAGACAAAATTTCACCAAAATCTTCAATGTGAAAAATGCCAATAAACATAAGAAATTCACCGGTGGATCTGTCACTAACTTCAGCTTCTTCTCACGTGATGATAATCAAAACACTTGGATTTCGGCATTAAATAAGGTAAGCCTTTAACTCAGGCGGATTACAATTTGGTCGGTTTTTTGCACTTGCTAATCTCTTCTTGACCATCTCTTAGGCGCGTCTCAAGATTATAAGTGTAACTCTCTACACGGGGCAAAGGTAACTCAGTCACTTCCTTAAAGTTTACTGTAGTGACGGTACTCTTAATTTATGATTTACGAGACGCCGCCAGTATTATTGTGCGAAGTGATACTGTATACCATTTATTTAATAAAGCGCAAGCAGATGGGCGTTCTAAAAACTAAACTCTATGTCTAATGCCAACTGTCATTAACTATGGCTTACTATACCTTGTTGACGCGTCCACTCAGCTATTGCTATGACTAACGACTGTAATTACATCATTTTTCCATTATTTTCACTATTGTTACGTGACGTGCTTCAACGTCGCGTTCCCATCCCTATTATTCCCACAACACTGGGTTGTGATTAAATTTGGAAAACTTCATATCATTATCTAAACGATGTGCAGTACTCTAGAATAAAATCAACAGTTTTCCTTGATTCATCAATTACTATATTCATTTACAGTAAAACGTCAATTGAGAAATATCACACGAACTCAAAAAAACTCGGTTTACAGCAATATTACTGAATCATTCTTAATCATAGTAGCTCTTGCTCTAAACCCTTAATCTTTCAACGGTTTTATTTATATATAAATTATAGTTGTTAATAAATAAATAAATGATTGAATTATGTAACAGGAACAGCAAATTTTACTCAAATATGAAAACATAGGAACTAGAAAGTTTTTTTTTTCCAATTGATTAATAATTACTTTCTTTTCATTAAGATTTAAAACCTTCATTTTTATAATATAATTTCGGTTTATTAATGAAATCAAATTGACTAATCCTTGCTGATATAAGACCAGCAAACAATTGACATCTCGAATATTGTAAAATAATAATAATTATATATAATTATAAAATGCCATAAACCTATTATACTTAAACTAGTTTCTTTTAAATAAAATTTAACCCTATTTTAAACAATTCACGACTCGAATAATAGTTATTCGGATTGACCTCACCCAAAAGATTTTCCTCTGGATTTTAAAAAATCTCCATATAAGTATTACAATAAAACTCTTATTATTTATAAAATATTTATTAATTTATCGTTAATTATTACCATTTAGTGTCTAAATATTTTAAATCGAGTATTATCTTGTACGAAAAAGCTACTTGTCGATTGACTTGTCTGATTTACCCTCGGAATTTTTGGGCTGTGGAAGATTTACAAAATCTAGAAGTTTACTTGTACGAAAAAGTTGACTTGTATGTGCATGTTCATTTGTACGACTAGTTGATTGATGTGTCTGATTCACTTCACTTTCATTGATTTGCTTAGCAAGTTCGGAATTAGAGTTAAAATCTTTCCATTCATATAAAATCTTACACAAGTCTTTCATAGACGGTCGTTTTGCTGGATCAGAATCCCAACATTTTTTTATCAATTCAACTATTAAAGGGGGTAGGTCTTGAATTTCTGGTCGCATCCCTTCACAGATTCTTACTGCAAGACTTTCTTCCTCGTTATAACAATCAACATCGTGGAAAGGAAAAACGCCATAAAGCAATTCGTACATGACCATCCCGAATGAATAAATATTTGCAGCCTTTGTATATCTCTCACCAAATAAAACTTCAGGCGCTATATAAGGAAGAATCCCGTATACTTTGCTATTCATCCTAGAATTAGCTGGTTTGCATAAGCCTAAATCCGTTATGTAAACCGCATCTGTCTTTCTAGAAAAAAGAATATTCCCATGACGAAAATTCCGGTGTATTAAATTGGCTTCGTGAATTTTGTATAATCCAAGCGCAGTATAATATAAACGCTTAAACTTCTTTTTCCACGAAATCTTGTGAATCGCCTTAGTACAATCAACGAATTTCAGAACAATCATAAAATTTGATTTTTTGTCTTTAGTGATTCCATAGCATCGTATAATTGGAGATTCGTCATTACTTAATTTATTAAGGTTTTTTATCTATATATAAAAAAATTTTTTATTAATAATAAAATAATTTACATAAGCTTTCTAAAATTCATTTAGTAATAAATATTTTGTCAAATTAGGCAATACGTTAGGAAATAGTAAAATAAAAAATATGATTATTACCTCTTCCAAATATTCCTTAAATAATTCTTGAAAGTTATTTAAACATTTTAGTGCAACTTTAATTTTCCCAGATCTCTTCCATCGATCATATTTGCTCCAATATAGGATATGTCCTTCCTTCCATTCAGCTGAATAAACTGTAGCAAAACTATCTTCATCTATTTTTTTTATATTATCGAATTTTTCGTATGGAATCCATTCAAGCACTTTGAATCTGCATGTTGCTTCCAACTGGGCTCTTTTTATGAGTTTATCTACGTCTTCATTGCCGCTTGTCCATTTATAAAAATTTTTTTTAAAACGAGAAGAATTGCAAGAAAGACACCAGTAATCATTTGTGGTTTTTTCTCGACATTGGTTACATATACCTAAGTAATTAAATTAAACTATATATTACTCCAAAAGTATTAGGGATAATGGTAAACAGCAAATGCAGTTCAGTTAAAATAACAAGTATTAAAAAATATGCTTACCTCCTATAAGTAAAGAATATAACTCAGATCAATTAAACATCTTTTATGTGAATTTATTCAAATATTAATGAAAATATACTTGCCGTCTGCAATCGCAATCAAAGTAAAGAACACAACCCTGATCAATTAAAACACCAATAATATAAATCCACCAAAACAATTATTAATGAAAATATGCATGCCTTCTAAGATTAAAGAATATAACTTGGATCAATTAAACCGCCAATGATATGAATTTACTCAACAAATATTAATGAAAATAAGCTTACGCCCTAAAAGAAAAGATATAGCTCGGATAAATAAAACCATCTTTAATATAAATTACTCAACAATGTTAATTAAAATATGCTTACGCCCTAAAAGTAAAGGATATAACTCGGATATTAAAAAACTTATATATAAATTCCCTCAACAAATATTAATGTAATATGCTTACAAACTAAAAGTAAAGTATATAACTCAGGTCAATCAAACACCTACGATGTGAATTTACTCAACAAATATTAATAAAAATGCTTACTCCCTAAAAATAAAGAATATAAATCATGTCAATTAAAACATCCTTGATGTGATAAATATTAATGAAAATATGCTTACCGTCTGTAATCGTATTCAAAGTAAAAAAATATGACTAGATCAATTAAAACATTAATAATATAAATTTACTCAATAAATATAAATTAAAGCATGCATACCTCCTAAAAGTAAAAAAAAAACCAAACAAACAAACAAATAAATTATACAATTTTAATATAAATTCACTTAAAAAATATTAATAAAATATGCTTACGCCCTAAAAGTAAAGAATATAACTCAGATCAATTAAACACCTTTGATATAAATTATGAATTTATTCAATATTAACGAAAATACGCCTACCGTCTGAAATCGTAGTTAAAGTTAAGAATATACTCAGATCAATAAAGTCACCTACTGTATAATATGAAATTGCTCAACAAATATCAATGAAAATATACTTACCCCCTAATATTAAAGAATATAACTCAAATCAATCAACCAACAATTATATAAATTTACTCAACAATATTAATGAAAATATGCATACCCCCTGAAAGTGAAGGATATAACTCAAATCAATTAAAATATCTTTGATATAAATTTATCAGAACTATTAATAAAAATATGCTTACCAACTATAAGCAAAGAATATTAGATTAATTAAATATATTTGATACAAATTTACTCAACAAATATTAATTAAACTATGCCTACTGTCTGTAATCGTTGTCAAAGTAAAGAATACCGGATCAATTAAAAGCATCGTTCATATAAATTTACTCAACAACTTTATTAAAATATGCTTACAAACTAAAAGTAAAGAATATAACTCGGATTAATAACCCACTTAAGGTATAAATTTACTAAACAAATAATAATGAAAATATGCTCACCAGCTAAAAGTAAAGAAAATAATTCAGATCATTAAAATACCTTTAACATAAATTTGCTCAACAATATTAATAAAATATGCTTACTCCCTAAAAGTAAAAAATACAATAAAAATCCACATACTATCATAAATTTACTTTATAAGCTTTATAAAAATTAATGAAATACACTTACAAACTATTATCGAGAAGGCAAATAATGTAACTTAGATTACTTTCCGATACAGTATAAATTTACTCAATAAAAATATACTCACAATCTACAATTGTCGTTAAATAAATAAATTATTTTTATTAATTAAAACACCCTTGATATAAATTATTAAATAAATATTAATACTTACACTCTGATAGCAAAAATATATAACTTAAATTAATAAAAACAGATAGATTTACTTAACGAATATCAAAGAAAATGAGCTTACCCTCTATAATATATTGTTGCATAAAAAATACAAACTGGGTAAGTTGAAGCACCTTTGACATAAATTTACTTAACAAATGATGGACATATTTACCATAAGTAATAGTTTCTAAGTAAAGAATGTATTCAGATAAAGAAATGCCGTTGATATGATATGAATTACTCAATATAATAAAACATGCTTACCAGCTATAATCATTATTAAATAATATCATTGAATTAACAAAATATCTTGATGCGGATATTCCAAAATATAAATAAAACACGCTTACCATCTGTGATCGTTATTAAAGATTCTAGCATTAATCGGAAATCCATTTATAAATTTACTCAAAAATACAGTGTTGATGATAATATACACACAATCTGTAAGGTAAATAATATAACTCGGATCAATTAAAACTTAAATATAAGTTTCTCAAAAATACTGTGTTGATGAAATATGCTTGCCGTCTGTAATCGTTATTAAATAATGTAAGTCGAATTAATTAAAACACCTTGATATAAACGTACTCAACAAATATTAATAAAATATGCTTACATTCTGCAATAATCATAAGGTAAATTATATAACTTAAATCTATTAAAAATTATGCCATAAATATAAATGAAAATATACTTACCGTCTATAATCATTTTTAAACAATAGAACTAGAATCAATTAAGACATCTTCAATATAAATTTACTAAGCATAATATATGCCTACATTCTGTCATAGTCGTTAAGTTAAATTATACAGCTCATTAATTATGATACTTTAACGAGAATTTAATTTACTCCAAAAAATATTGATGAAATTTGCTTACCGTCTGCAATCAGATTAAAATTAAAAGGTATGACTCAGATTAATGATATATCTTTGATATAAAATCCTCAAAGAAACAATTTTTTTGGAAATATGCTTACTCCCTAAAATAAAAAACAGTTCAAATCATTTAAATCCTCTTTGATAGGAGCTGACGCAACAAAAATATTAATAAAATATACCGACCCCCTAAAATAAAGAATATAATTTAAGTCAATTAAAATATCATTGGTATAAATTTATTCAATAAATATTAACGAAATATGATTACCATCTGTTAATCGTGTCAGAATATATTGCGATCAATTAAACGCCTTAATAAAAACTAACTTAATAAAAACATACTTACGCTCTAACAGTAAAGAATACAATTCAGATTAATTAAAGTACATATATTAGAAATTACTTAATAAATTTTAATAAAAACATGCTTACCCCCTAAAAGAAAAGAATTTAACTCTATTAAACTATCTTGACATAAATTTACTTAATAAATACATGTATATGCTTACAGTCTGTAATAGCAGTCAAAGAATATAACCCAATTAAAAAACCTTATACATGCATTTATTCAACAAATATTAATGAAAATACGCTTACTGCCTATAATCGTAGTTAAGTAAAACATATGTCTCGGGTCAATTAAAAGATCTTCGATATAAATTTACTCAACAAATATTAATAAAAATATACTTACTCACTAAAAGTAAAGAATATAGCTCGATCTATTAAAACAGCTTCTATATATAATTTACTCAACGAATGATAATAAAAACATGCTTACCGTCTGCAACGTTAAAGTAAAAAAAAAAAATGTAACTCGAATCAATTAAACGCCTTTAATATTAAAATAGGCTTACTGTCTGTATTCATAGTTTAAAAAACATAACTCAGATCATTTTAAATATCTTTTAAATGATTTTAATAATGGATCTTGGCTTACCGTCTGTAAACGTTGCTAAAAAAATCAAACTCAAATCAATCAAACGCCTTTGTTAAAAATTTACTTAATAATTATATATTAAATTTTAAATATGCTTGCCGTATAAAATCATTGCTAAAAAAAAAAAAAAGAATATAACTCGGATTAATTAAAATACAACGTGAATTTATTAACAAAATATTAATTAAATATGTTTACGGTCTGTAATCGTAGTTAATGTAAATGATTAATTTAATAAAAACATGCTTACCCCCTAAAATATGAAATAACTCGAATCAACTAAAACACTTTTGATATTAATTTACACAACAAAAATATCAATGAAAATATGCTTGCCCCCTAAAAGAAATATAAATCCAGTCAATTAAAACAACCTTGATATGAATTTACTCAATAAATTAACAAAACTATTATCACCGTCTGTAATCGTTGTTATAGAATATATTCTGATAAATTAGACACCTCTAATATGAATTTAATCGACGTATATTAACGAAATACACTTACGCTCTAATATTAAAGAATATAACTTTGATCAATTAAAATACATTCAGTACGGATTTACTTAGCAAATATTAATGAAAATATGCTTACTCCCTAAAGAATATAACTCGGATTAATAAAAACGTTTATATCAATACACAACAGACTAATAAATATCACCTAAGGTCGATTCAACCGCTGTTTCTTTGGGATAAAAGTAGGTAAAAAAAAATAATAATTAATAATAATTAAAGGATCATCTTTCATATAGTAAAATATTTTAAATTTTAGATTATGCAATAATGCTTTCAAACCTGCAGTGCCAACTGATTCACTATTTGAAATACCCGAATCTTCTGGTATATCTAGACTATAATCTACAGAATTTTCATTTGTATTGTCATTTTTTTTATATACTTGCTCCAAATTAATCTTCTCCAACCATTCTAAAATAACATCAACTGTCGGACGCTTCTCTGGATCATCATGCCATGCTCTAGAATAAATATCCATATAATCTATCGGTGTGCCATCAACTGGTGTTTCCCTTTTTCCTTTGATAATATCCGTTACACTAATTTTCATGTTTGGAATTTTCCCACTCGATATCTCCCAGAAAAGCTGTCCCAAGCTGTATATATCCGAAGGCTCATTTCGTTTGTAAGTCTCATCATCTAAGAAACGTGGATCACAATAATGTTTCGGTGCCCATCCAGAAACACACGTTCTGACTTCCAGAGATTTAGATAATCCAAAGTCCGTAATCATTAATTTATTATCATTTATTAAGACATTTCCAGAATGCTAGACATTGAATTTATAATTAGGAAATTTATATGATTAAGGAAAATCTACAATATTCACTTACCAAATCTCGGTGAACAATTTTTGCGTTGTGTATACAGTACAGACCACTTGCAATTTCCTTTGCCATTTCTATTTTTCTTGGCCATCCAAGCTCTGAAAAACGGCCTCGTTCATGTAGCTTGGATAAATAATCGCGAAGGTTACCTCCATTGGCATATTGAAATACTAATACATAATTACTTGTCTCTGGTTCTAATGAGATAAAAAATATTAATAACTTAAAAAATCATTATATTTATTTTTACTCGTTTATTACCCTTACTAACTCCCAGGAATCTTATAACGTTATCGCTATGATCAACAGCGCTAATATTTTTTAGCTGAGTATAAACGAATTTAAAGTACATGAATAAGTCTCAATAGAATTTATTATTATTTTGACCTTATAAAATGTTATTACCTCGCTTACGAATAATTCATAAAAATTTCTTTTATGCGTGATATTTGTATGCAAACTTTTTATGACCACTGTCTTTCTTGCGTTCTTTAAGTATGCCTTTTCTACTCTACCAAAAGCCCCTGTTGCAATAAGTTGAAATTGGTCAAATAGACTATAGTCAAAAAATTTAACATATTGCTCTTCAACTGCCACATTAAGCCATTCTTTATTTTTATCATTCAACGACATTATTACTGTAAGTATATATCAAAAACACACAATGAACCGTATATTGTACTGTACATAATTTCCTGATTAAATAAATTCCACTAGCCAATCATATGTTCCACAATTTACGTCCATTTCAAAATATATTTTATGTTTACTAAATTTATATTGTATGTCTTGGTTACATATATTTTTAAAGCAATTACTTTAAAATAAGCTATCTGTCATGTTATAACTGATGTCGCTTTTAAAAAGAGCATATTTTGATTTCGTAATTTATTTTTTAACAATAATAAACCATAAAATAATTTCTTTCTTGGTAATTTGCTATAAAATGCAATGCATTCTATTTGAATAACAATATATCTTGTTTAAATATTAAAATATATTTATTTTTCTTTTTATACTTAATAACTCAATATTATATACAGTATAATATAGGTTTACGATATTTTGTTTGATTAAATCATTTTATAAAATTTTCAAACTACCTGAAATAGTTTTCAAGACTATTCACTATATAATTTACAAGTTTATAAGTTTATACAATTGTGCATATATTTCTTTTGAATTTTTCGTTTTTAAAAAAACAATTGTTGATTTTTCTATTATTAATATATTTTTTAAAAAATAAAAACTTTGATAAATCAAAAATTGTTAAATCAAAATTTTAAATTTAACAAATTGTCAGTGAATATAATTTTACGTAGTTGCGTTTTTATTTTATTTAATAATTTAAATTTCGGATAAAATTTGGTTTAATAATTTTGCAAAAATTTAATATCAATTCAAATACAATATATAATAAATAAATGAATTATTTTTAAACAAATTCAAAATGTTATTTGACTCATCATGCATATAGACTACTATATCAAACCTAATAAGGATTTTTTTAAAAAAAAAGTTCTTTAATTTTATATTACTTACATTAAGTTGTGTCATAAAAATAGACGCTATTGTATTAGGAGGTTTTTGATCAACAATTTTTTTCTTTGTAATATCAAACGATTTAAAAAATATTTTTTTCATTACATAAATGATAAATACTACAGTATATGGGTTGGTACACAGCAAAATCATGCTTTGAAAGGTTTTAACAAAAATTGAGATTTTTAGTGGATCATATTCCCAATGTCCTTTATAGGGGTCAGATCCGTTTATTTAATTAATCGAATAAATCGAATAAATCAAGATATTTGGTTTATCGAATAAATTTTA
>CAJVPV010001690.1:0-14993 GCA_910591835.1 Acaulospora morrowiae | reverse complement strand
TAAATTAATACATTTTTATTTATGATTTAAATTAATACATTTTTATTTATGATTTAAATTAATACATTTTTATTTATGATTTAAATTAATACATTTTTATTTATTATTTAAATTAATACATTTTTATTTATGATTTAAATTAATACTGTGTTATTTATGATTTAAATTAATACATTTTTATTTATGATTTAAATTAATACTTTTTTATTTATTATTTGTTTAATCAAAAGTGCTCATTAATTTTAATTAAATCATCTCTCTATTCATTATTTGCAATACTGATTATCATTTGTTTTTTATTTATATGATTAGTACTTATTTATTATGATTGTTATTTGTTTATAATTAATTGGTGTTTATCAGGTTTCTATTGAAAAAAAAAAAAAAAAAAAAGATAATGATTCAAAAGAAGGGCAGTTTGAGTTAGGTGTATAAGTGTTTGGTGTATATGCAAATAAGCGAAATCCCAGATTAAAAAAACTTTTCGTGTATCTTAGCCAATCATGCAATCAAATATCTCGCGATCCATCATTTAGGCGTTTTTTTTTTTTTTTTTACACACGTTATTTCACTAGCATCGCAATAAGTTCATTTCATTCGTTGCCACCATGCAAGTCGCATAGATGAATCGTGGTAAAATAATAAAGATCGTGAAAATAAGCAGGATGAACTCGTGGCAATGAAAAAAAAAAATTTTTTTTTTTACAAGTACTTTTCAGGCACGATATTTAATAAAAATTTTTTTTCCTGCAAATAATCTCTGCACCGTATAGTAAAAATTCTTGATTGAGATCTTGTGCACCGACTTTCTACACCGGTTTCAATTTTGATATAGTAAAACCAGATGAACATCAAATTTGAAAAAAAAAAAAAAAATTTTTTTTGTTTTGTATTTGTTGTTTTGTCAACAACGTCGCACGCATATCAATTACCTAATATTATTCATTCTTTCTTAGAGAGAGATATTCCATAGTGGTAAAAAAAAAAGGTAGCGTTCACCTTACTAAAGCTGGGCGACGCCACATGAATCACATCGACTCCCAAGCGATTACCACGTTTCTCATCTTATCTCATTTGGGCCCCAGCAAAATTCCTTCTTATTTTCCCAAGCGGTTCGCCCCAACAAAACCATTCGAATCATTCATTAATCCTAAAATAAAATAAATAAAATAAATAGAGTAGAATAAATAAAAATAAATAAGTATGCGAAACTTGCGGACTCGTCTCGAATAAGAAAACCTTGTGACAGGTTAGTCTGATTAGGAAGAAGACCCTGGATTTTCAGTTTTGAACTGAAACCATCGATAATGACAAACATCTAAATCTCACGACTTGGAGTAGAGGTGGAACACCATTCCCCTAAAGGAAATTTGCTTTCAGGTCACCGGAGATTTGAAGCCAAATGGCTATCTGGGTCAGATTATTCGGGTTATACTATTCGAGAAGCCCCAAACATCTAAAAAAAAAATCCACACATTCCACGTCCCTGAATTTACAAACGAAAAAAAAAAAAAGAAAAGAAAGAAAAATAGAAACCGGCTTCCTCTTTTGTTCGGATATCAAGAAAAATCAAGTTGTTTCATTTCTTGTTTGTATGATTCCGGAAAAGTTTCCATACCCAGTAAGCTATAAATAGTTTTGTTAGTTGCGGATCTCTGCCATGCATCTGCTTGGACATCACGGTGACAAAAACGTTTTCATCGCCGATCAAATTATTTTAATGACAAATTAAAGAGAATTAAAAATTTTTTAAGGAGACCATACATAAATTTGTCATTTAAGGCCGATTTGTTAATTAATGTAAAACATCATCACATCTCCCTTCAAATCGTGTTCTAAATTCACAACATCATGCATAATAAAACCGTCGTCCTTTTTCGGTTTTTTGAAACGAAGATCTATCTTGCAGCCACACCTTGTCGCACGTGCAGAGGGTCATGCGGAATCGGTAGACGAAAAGCGAAGACAATCAAATGTGGCGAGCAAGTTTCGAGATCGAGATTCATATGTGCATACGTGTCAACATGACATCGCCAAAGATCAAAGGAGGTGGTGGACTATCATTCACCTCTAATACCTAATGCCCAAGCAGTAGAATATTCGACTGCCGAAACGACACGGGAGACGTGACACTAATTGAAACCGGAGTGTGTGTGTATGGAAAATGATCACGGGTGTTTTGTGGCGCCTCCAAAGCATTCGTCATTTGTTTATATGGGAAGAGAAATCACACATGCATTGGCTCTTCTCAAACAACAAATGTCAATGAAATGTGTAAGCAAACAAGTCGCGCAATTATTAAGCATGTTGATGGTGAATGGTACATAGCATGTCCGTCTATACTAATTTTGCACCCAGGCCTATGCCCAAGTTAGCCTTGTTCACCTTGCGCCAGGCTTACCGTATTTTTTGTAGATTGGTCGAATTGATTATATTGCGATGCAATAATGTGCAATCAATTATCACTTTCTTAAACTCGGGGAGGGTCAAAGTCATGCAAGAAATTGATTTTGGGGATGAAGAAAAAAAAATAAAAAATGTTGAAACGCCAAAGAGATAGGATATTCTGTTTTTGGTGATTACACGGATGGCATGGCAGGGAAGAGGAAACATCAATGACAAAAACAAAAATTACGCCATCTACTGCATCAAACCAAAAAAAGGAGCACGCATTATTATTTGCATCATCATTTTTCTTTCTTATGCGATGATAAGAAATAAGAAAATTTAACGGAATAAATTTGTAATTCGTTGGATCTTTGGTGATGTGAGTTAAAATAATCTCGATGATCAAACAATTTGCGGTGGTTGTTGGGAAAAAAGAAAGAACGTAAAGGCGTGAGAATAATGAGAGGCATCCAAAACAAGAGATTCGTTCCATGATGTATTTGATTGCGCACGATACGCAAACTTTATTGGCTATTGCCATTAAAAAACATCGTTCGGCGTCTTCGTGTTCGAGGGTGGAATGCAAGAAAGCGCATGTTATTGTTTATTGTTTATCGCTCTTTTGCCGTCTCTTTATGTGAACAACGAATTCCCTTGAGATCGTACAGTATTACCGAATGTCGCCGAGTGATTTGCGTCGGTTGGTGTGCAAATGGAATGTTCATTCACCGTGATAGACATAAAGATCGATTGTTCATTCACTCGTTTTGGCTGGCAGCGAGATGCTTCCCCATTCTCCTTGCAGGATATTCTTGAAACGTCGGGTGAGCAAAGGATAATTAATAATGGTGGTTTCGCGATTTCTGCACGAAAACGTCTCACGATCATTTGATTTTTCAGGTCCTCGGAGGCGATTGGATCGACCAACAATTTCGGAACAGGGTATACTACAGTACATGCAAGTCATGCATGCACAACCTTAATCATGCATACGTATTCCACGAA
This sequence comes from Acaulospora morrowiae, assembly GCA_910591835.1. NCBI lineage: Eukaryota > Fungi > Glomeromycota > Glomeromycetes > Diversisporales > Acaulosporaceae > Acaulospora > Acaulospora morrowiae. Next base: position 11,600 of record CAJVPV010001690.1, on the reverse strand, counting down.
AATTGGTGCATCAACTTTTTTTAATTAGATCGAAAAAACATTGATTAATTAAAAAGAGTAACGGCCCAACATATCAAAGCGCACGCGAGAATTGGGCGCGTGATGCTTGTGCGACGGTACTTGTGGTGTGCGTTCATCAACGTGTACAGGATATGCGCACCATAGATCGAGGATTCGCACAAATTTACAAGAACCTATGAAGACACCCCGTTCATCATCACCACAAATTAATTCTTTATGCGATTTCATCGGTTCAAACAGGAGGAATCTTGTATCACGCGTTCATCGAAGTGTGTGTGTGTGTGTGCGCACACTTATTCGAGATAGGTATTTTTTATCACGTCAAGCGAGTGTTTTACGTAAATGAAGATACCTTGTCTCTCTCGTCGTTCCGTATTGGTATCACGTAACCAAGATTGACCATCCTCTGTTTGTATTACAATCACAAATACCCGACATAGTAACAGGTGTGCGTCAGGCGAGAAGATAGGCGATCACCAAATTCTTTGTTGACTGTGACGGTGGTGGCTTTGTTGATTTTCAATGAAAAAAAAAAAAAAGAAAAGAAAAAAAATTTTTTTTTTTCTTTCGATGTAATATCTAGATTAGTCTGACGGAAAATTGAGATATCTTATTCCACGTAAACCGGAACCGGGGTTATTGGTAGTGCACTTGTACCAAAAAATCTGCGCCCTTCTTTCACAATCTCCTCATTTGGAATCTCATAAGGCATTTGCGATTTCAAATTTCAACATATAGAGAATAAATGGAAGCCCAAGGAAAAAAAAAAAAAAAAGGACGTGACACCAGAATGGGTTGGTCAGGAAACTGAAACCTGAAATCACCCAAACGATTATTCGAATTTTTCCATATGGAGAATTTAGGCGGGATAATAATTTCAATGATTTTTTGTGTTATGCCTTGCGATTAATGGTGACAACACAACAACTAATAGCATAACAATAATATTGTCACAAGCAAATGATATTATAAGTAAAAGAACATCAATATAAATAACATTAATACGGTGCGAATAACATCAATGCCAATAACGTTAACAATAACAATATTATTAATTTATCATTCTAGTTTTATTAGTGTTATTATTGCGCATCGTTGTGATTGTTGTCTGTCCTCAGATTTTCTTTATCTGCTGAAGACCAGGAAGACCACATGGTCACTTGAGAAGGATTTTTAATTGAATTTGTCATTAACAAAATGAGTGACAACAAGGATTACTACCATACAGGATCAACGCAAGATATTAAGGTTTTTTTATTATGCAAAAATTCCACGCATGGATTTAATGATTTAATTTAATTTATCCCGAATTGGGTTCTTTCAACAATTAACGATTGTTTGTTCGACTCGATGACCGTCGGTCACTGGTCGTAGTAGCATTCATCATCTTTTGTGCTAAAAAAAAGATAATTTCTTTGATATACTTATTGTTTTTTTCCATGATGCCGATCGAGATCATGCGATACTTAATGTTTAACATCTACACGCACACACACACCAATTCGATTAGATTATATTAACGGTGGATGTTTTTGTCGATTGTGAATCACACTTGAACCTGGGAATCGTGTGTGTGTGTGTGGTGTTCATCCTTAATCTACCTACCTGCAGTGAGTCACACACACGGTATTATTCATCACTCGACTTCCCTTGGAAACCTAATTTATCACTCGACTTTCCTTGGAAACCATTTTCATCCGATTTTTAATCCAAACGCCACCAAACTGTTGATGAAGGGATGCAGTATATGATGTAACACACCTTTTACATCTTGCATTACGTATGACATGCACCTACGAAATTTTCCTACGCCTTCTCCGAAATGGAAGTAAATATTTATCTGTTTATTTCCACACCTCCTATGGAAATCCCTATAATTCAGAGGGTACGGGTCTGGAAAGATACAGGTATTCCCGACTTCACTATCCCTTATTAATCGCCCTTTCTCATTATGCATTCCTAAACGAACCGTTGAATCAAGTCACTAATTTAGAAAACGACGGAAAAGAGCGAGAGGTTAAATTGTACGAATGCGGAATTCGTTGTCCTCGTACTAGTGCGCCGTGTATGCATCCATTATATCAAGACACGGCGATATCAATTCGTTTCCAACTTTTAGTATCCCGGATTCACCTAGGACAAGTTAACTAATGCATGCAATTTCTTGGCTACAAGAAAACAATTATGTTGTATGCTCATAGGCGTGTAACATAGGGAGCGCACAGTTATGTACACGATACCCATACGTTCCGCGTACTGTATAATGTACATAATGTACATAGCCACGACGCAACGTGGTTAATGTACGTACGTACGCACTCACTCTGTGCACACGCGAACAACTCTCGATTCGATAAATAAAATGTCCGCACACAAAGCCTTAAATGAATAATAATAATAATGATGATGATAGTGGTCGCTGCTTGGGGGGAAAATAAACATTTCAATCGTCACAGCGTGTCCTTCATTTATATTCATTCATTCATTCTGGCATTGCTTACATTGTGTTCTTGTTAGAGAAGCTGATGTTAATGTAATCGGCTCATCAATGAATAAATGAATAAATGAATTAATGGGCGATTCAAGTATTCGTTTCGTCGAAAGCGCATTTTGCTTATCGTCATCATCGCTAATAATTGGTACGCATATACGTAGTCATGATGATATAATGCGATCAAAACGTAATGGTGAACGGTATTCGCGATTTGCATGAAACGCTTGCAGGGAGAATAAAAACCGTAGAATCGGTCCGAATGTCTCATTTTCACTTCTAAAAAAAAAAAACGTCGGTCATTTCGGCGATGTGCCACTAGCACCTTCTCGTACATATGTGTGCAACTGTTTGTTATGTAATAAGTCAAACAAAATCATGCAAGTTATCATTATTATTATTAATTTTTTTTTTTTTTTCAGAACGGATTTGGTCAATGAATCACGTACATACATACGTACGTTTATGTTTATATTTTTGGCATTTTGGTTAGCCGAAAAAACTATGCATTTATCTTATTCCTCATAGTTAATTTATGAATAAACATTACAAATCCTTTTAGGTTGTATCTGGTTAGTCCTTTTCATTGTGATGTACGAGCAATCGTTTGCAATTATTGCCCCAATCCATGTCCATTCATTGACTCCTTATCTACCTTTGTTGGCAATAAATCTTTATTGAATCACGATTCGCTGAGCTCTGCATTCACCTTCTACCGCTTATCGAAAAACTAGGTTCTTTGCTTACTGTGAATGGAATGGATAATGGATGGGGATGGATGGATGAACGAATCGTGTGCCGCAGCGATACTGTGGGCGTCGACCGAAGAGTAGACGACGAACGAACGAACGACATGCAAACTTGTCCAATTGTAATTCATCTCACATCACCGCTATAACCAGCCTTATCACTTATTCAACGATGGTCTTTCTTAAAGCAAAGTACATCGTCTGCATAGCCTACTCGTACCTGCATAAGAACACAGGTGCGTGCGTCATACAGGGATTCGAACAAGATTCGAAGAGGTTAATACACGATGCGATATTAGATTTCGCTCTGCTATCGTCACTCGTCATTATTTTGATGCGTGCTGTAGGGAGTTTTTTTTTTTTTCAATGCAATGCTCACTGCCACCACGGTCATTATTTCATTATTTGGTGTGTCGGACAGAAAAATTTCATTATCATAATTCCGTTTGCGCATCCATCCTGCATTCTTACCGGGATATTTCATTTGAATCAAAAAAGAATGCCAGAATGAGAGATCAGTCACAACGCACGATGAAAGAGAATGCATCATCATCATATAAATAATTCCAAACAATGTTCTTCGAGTTACACCACGACGATTGCGAACGTGCATTACAGGTATCCATGACTCGATGTAATATGAATCTACAGTATATAACACGACCAAAAATGTACGACCACCCGCCACCGAGGTTCTGTGCATGTTCGGCACCGAGTACAGCATCTTAGCCTCTCTGTAATTATATGATTCCACGGTAACTCTTGGGCGTTATGCAAGGAAAATCTTTTTGTGAACGTAATTACGTACGTACTTACGCACTTGGTCCAAAATGATCAGTTACACCGAAACGAATGGTATAACGCACACACGCATCAGGTAATTTATGAGGTGATAGGCACTCTTATTCTCGCTTAAGATAAGATGGAATTTGGTAACTTATTAATAATTACACAAATTGCTCATTCATTGTTTCATTCACATCATTCATTCATTCATCCATCCATTTTATATTGATCATACCCAGTCCACTATTCACGCAGCAGATTTCTTGTAAAATCAAAAAATAAAATAAAATAAAATAAATAAATTAATTAATAATAATAACGATAATAATAATAATAATAATAGTAATAATAATAATAATAATAATAAAACAAATAAAAAATGCAATGATTTTTTTTTTTTTTTTATTCTCACACCAAATCAATCAATCCGTCTATCGTGCAGGCGTTAGGCTGAAAACCAAAAGAAAAAAAAATACCAGCGGAATTTGCTCCATGAAATTAGGGGGGGAGGCGCTACTGAATGCTAAGTACGACGTTAATATCACCCAGATTGGAACTTGGAATTTTCTAGATTCCCGTGGATCCCTTCACAATTGGGTGAAGCTCAATTCATTAGACGTTTGTGGGTTTGATTATTCGCCCTTTCCACCCGATGGAACGCTTTTCTCTGCGAAGCTGCGGCTATGCTCTATGGGCGGCATTACAGGAAAAAATCATGTAATTTCTTTACAACAGCGTACTATAATAAAAATATCAATGATTTTAAAATTCTTAATCCGTGTGACAATGGTCCCCTAAGACTCGCGTGCCTTTCAGGTTTTACAGTAGGTTACGGTTGTGAGGCGGGAAAGGCGGAATAATGTGATGTGTGACTGGGTGGTATGATTAGCCTATTCGGGTCACCATTGCAACCGTTTTATTGTAATGGGCCTTTTTTTCTATTATAGGTGATGATGGATGGGTGGGTTGGACATTTAAGATTTTTTAAAATAGCAAACCCACTTACTGTATGTTCAGGGAATAAAAAAAAAAAAAAAGAAAAGAAAAAATTGAACATGATAACGATCCATTTTAACGAACGTATGGGAAATTAAGTGAGTCCCTTTGATTCATCATCGAATAATCACCCACACGCACATTAATTAGCTATTCTCATTCAGTACATGTATTATATACAGTATATACTCAGTCTACCCTTTTTTTTTTTTTTATATACACGTGCCCGATAAACTTTAAATCCACGGTTACGCAATTGTTATACGATACCTTTATAAAGGTATAAACAATAATTAAGATAAATAGCTGCACGAATTTTTTTTTTTTTTTTTATATTTTTTTTATGCACTACTAATTATCGTGATACACGTTCTTTCAAGTAACACTTTTTTTATACGCACACGCAGTTATCACAAAAACGAAAAGTATAAAAAGAGATCCCCTTGGCTCACAAAAAAAAAAAAAAAAATTAACAACGCAACAACAACAACAGCATAAATAAATAACAAAAGAACAACTGTTTTTTGTTTGTATATATGCGCCCTGAAAGTTTTTCCTAAATATTTGCGTTTTTTTTCTTTTCTTTTTTTTTTTTTTCAAATAACCATATAAAATAGATAAATCAGTCGAGCTTTTTTTTTTTTTTCGGTGCCTAGCATTCATCCATTCTCCATTTAAAGTTTAAAATCACTTTTTTTTTTTTTTTAAGTACTCACAGTATATTTTTCTGTAAGCCGAATAATCTTATTGTTGATTACCCAATCAATTTATAATAGGCACACTTAATTTACTTTAAAATTCTTTTTTTGGATTTACCGCCTTCTTTTTTTTCTTTAAATATAAACTCAAATTTCCCCTGTCCTTCATACTTCAAAAGAAAAAAAAAACTCAAACCACCTTAAAGATAAACCGTGCGATACAACTAAATTAAAGAAAACTTTATCTTTCAAAGACAAACGCACACACACACACACACACACAACAGCAACAATCATCATTATGGGTGGTCGACAATCGAAAACCGCTGTGGTCGGTGTTCCTCAAACTTCGCTCGTCAAAACCGACGGCAAGGCTGAAAGGCGAAAAAAGTTTCGCTCCTGGCGTTCGGCTGCACCTGCGCTCGATGGTAATTCCATCAATGATGCATGGCGTTTCGCCGGAAACGGCAAGAGAATCCATAATTTGAAAAATTCAAAATTGCTCGCTCCGCTGGTCGACGAAGAAGCCGAGAGATTAAGAAGACAACATCGATTATACAAGAGGATCTGGCAGAACAACTTTTCGGCCCCCGTGGAAGAAAAATTAAAATCCGGTGGCGCCAGGGTTCTTGATGTCGGGTAACTATCTGTCATTTGAGCTGTTGTCACCGCTCATGAAACAATTTGCTAATAATTTCATGTTCTCTCGTTTTTCTCATCAAAGGTGTGGTCCGGGAACGTGGACAATCGAAATGTCCGAAGCGTACCCCCTCTCCTCATTCATCGGAGTAGATTTTATGCCGATATTTCCACAAGAGAAACCCGAAAATGCAAAGTTCATACAGGCCAACATACTCGACGGTCTTCCGTTTTTGGACGACACATTTGATTTCGTTCACATGAGACTTCTGGTCACCGCTTTCACGACCACGGAATGGGAGCAAAAAGTCATTCCGGAAATAATAAGAGTCACAAGGCAAGGTGGATGGGTAGAATTCATGGAAAGTGACATTCAATATTGTAACGAAGGTCCGACGACGGCGCGATTAACCAACTCTCGTAAGTATTTCTTCATCTCTCGACTTCTTTCCGTCACAAACGATTTAATTAATTTACACCTCACCTTCTCCCCCCGTGCAGTGATGACAATCATGAAATCTAAAGGATTTGTTACACCGATAAATTCTTATGTTCCTCAATCGATGGAGGCCAACGAGAAGTTTATCAAAGGCATCCAGACCGAGGAAAAGTCATGTTTCGTCGGCCACTGGGCACGTGAACTTGGTCAAATGGTGAGTTTTCGGGGCGAATTTCTTTTCGAGAAAAAAATTGTTAACTCGCAACCTAACCATCTCATTTATCCTTTTTCTCAGGCCGTAGATGACATTACCAAAGGATGGAGTGCGGTCAAATCGCCGATGTCAACATTGATGAAAGTGAAATCTCATGAATACGATGAAACCGTGGCAATCTTTGCCAAAGAAGTTGAGCAATATAGGACATTTTTCAAAACTTGGCGATTCTTCGGTCAGAAGGCAGTTACCACTTCCTTGTCGTCGTCCATATCCACCCCATCTAAATGGAATGAGCAAGAGCAACAGCAAGAGCAACAACAATGATCTCGATCAACAATCGAACAATCCGAATTTATGCTATATATCTCTGTCGATACTTAATGATGTTGGCGTATCGATTAATTAATAATATTAATAATTCCATCTTACCTAACTCACATCCAGTATATACTGTACATGCACATACACATACCCACACTCAATAATTGCATCTCGATTAATAGCTACTTCAAGTTCTTTTATACATATAATATTAGGACTGTTCTGCCCTGTTTTACATACATTCAACAGCTCTGTCTAAACTTGTTTTGTATTTTTAATTCTTGTAAATTAGTCTTATATTCCTTTTTCCTATTTTCAATATATTTTGTTACATACAGTAAATACATAGTATATAATCATCTATATATATATATATATTATCTTGATGGTGCAGGAAGCCAGAAACATTTATAGCACACATGCCGGGGACGAGAAATTAATGAAAAAAAAGAACTTTGTTTTTTTAATAACATTAAATACGAGTATATGTCTATTAAAAAATTTTTATAATAACATATTTCACAGTAAACTAAACGATGTTCTATATTTTCAAAGAATTTTCGCGTGTAATTTCACTCACTTGACGAAATCAATACAACACTATATATTTGTGAAATAACTAAAAAGTATTTTACGTATGAGTTTTTTTTTTTTAACTTGAACTTGCTTTGAAAGTTACCATTGATTAATTAATCGATTATTTAATTAAACATTTAACCATCTTATTTTTTATTAAGATAAACAAATTATTTGTGTTTTACACGTGTCAACTTAAAGTTAATAGACTTTGAGCACTTTGGGATACTTCATATATCAATAAAGAATAATGCTTAATGCCTGTAGAAAAAAAAAAAAAAAATGATATGAAAATCATACATGTTTACTGTATTCTGTTAACCATTCTGTTAAACATTATCGTTACCGTATCGATTATTTTTTCTTTTGCGGAATTCGTACGACACATGGTGTTTGTTATAAGGAAAAATTCTTTTTCATCAGTACGATACTGTAATTGATTAGGTAACCTGATTGCATTTATGAAATTACCTATAGTCGTGATTTTCTTTATTCTCTTCATATTTGGTTCTTTATCTTCTTTATTTTTCTTAATTCTTTATTTTCTTATTTTTGTATTTCATTACAAGCATATACATTGTATGTAAAAGCCTCAAGAATGACAAAGACGGAGGAAAAAACAATCCCAACACTTTGTTAATGAAATCCTCTTAAATTGACGGATCCACCGCCCACTTTTCGCCTTACATCCCCCCGCAAGTACTTACCAGAACCCGTAACGCAATCTGGGATTCCGTTACGCGAACGCGGCACCAGAACAATAGTATATTCATATACTGTATTATTTAAAAAAAATGAACCTAAAATTTTTGGACAAATTGTCCAATGACTTCACCGACCTACTTGATGATAAAGAAGGTCACGATGTTACTATTGAAGTGGGCGAAGGGCGAGAAAAGAAATCATTCACTGCACACTCTGCGATTTTACGACTTCGATCTTCCTACTTCCGTGAAGAGCTGGCTAAAATCATCTTAAATAAAAACTCTACGGCTATTCTAAAACTTGATATTTCCACGGAATTTTTTAAAGTAATTCTCAAGTACGTAAAACCATTTTTTTTATTCGCATGTTTGTGATATAAATTAATAAGACTTTTCTTGCAGATATGTGTACGGAGGGATTATTGATTTGGAAAACATGAGCAATATATTTATATTTGATCTAATGGTCGTCGCTAATAAGCTTAAATTCGAAGAACTATCTCAAGGATTGGAAATTAATTTTATTGAAAACAATGCTCCTTGGTTGCGTACACATTTCTCATTTATCCACCATTCAACCTTCAAAAATCAGAATTTCAAGCGCTTAGAAAAATTTTGCAACGATATAATAGTAGAACATCCTAACATTATATTTGATACTGAGGACTTCACTTTTATCGACGAAACAGCTTTAGTTTCTCTTCTTAAGAGAGAAGACTTACAAATGAACGAAATAGAAATTTGGAAAAAGGTTATCCAATGGGGAATCGCCAAGCATAACAACACCTTATCACAGAATCCGGAAGAATGGACTAAGGATGACTTCATAACCTTAAAATCGACTTTGCAAAGTTGTTTGACATACATCCGTTATTCTCAGTTTTCTCATGAAGATTTATGGAAGCATATTAAGCCTTACAAAAGAATTCTTGACAAACAACTTTGGAATGATCTCAACAAACGTTTACTGTTTCCCAACGAACCCGTTACTTCGGTTATTTTACCCGCAAGAACAACAATTATACCAGAAAAGATAAAAGAACCTTTCTCAACGATTATTAACCATGATCATGCCGCAGAAATTTCATCATGGATTGATCGAAAAACAACCTTTTCACAAAATAACATTCAATACAAGTTTCAATTGATCCTAAGAGGAAGTCGCGATGGATTTGGTCTTAAAACTTTTTGGAATACGTGTCACAACTATGCAAACACGGTTACGGTTTTAAAAGTATCAGGAACGGACGAAATTCTTGGTGGATATAATCCCATAGCATGGGACAAAACAACTAATGGTGTTTGGGTGAATACAAATGATAGTTTCATTTTTTCATTAAAAAATGGAAATATTCAAAACTCAATTATTTGTCGAGTAAGGGATCCTTCTCGTGCTATTTACTATCGATCTTCTAGCGAGCAAAATAAGTCCGGTATATATTTCGGAGGTGGATTATTTATGTTCTCAGGAAAGTCCGAGGAATGTCTCGGTAGTTGTAACACTGAATCTTATTATGAGGGAGAGATTAGGGAACCGTATAAATACTTTTACATCGATGATTACGAAGTATTTAAGTTGGAAAAACAATGATGATTTCTTTTATTCTAATATACTGCATACTGTACATTATTAGCATGGCTACTTTAACTTTGTATATTTATTAACTCAACAAGAGGTGCATAAAAGACTTTAACCATCTAATCTATTACGCAAACCCTATGGTTAGTTAAACCTTATTTATCTCGTCTTTCGCCGTACGCGTCGCGCGACCGCGTTTCCTAATCTTTTTGGCGTCTCGCGGCCCGTTAGATGTTAACAATAAAAAAATTATAAGAATATTTATTTAAAAAACGATTTATACTATTTCACAGTAAACTCTGCTCAAAGTTTTCACATGTGATCATTATTCAATTTCACGTGTGTATATTTCATTCATTAAAATCAATACTTAATTTAATAATTTTATCTTTCACTATTTTTTTTTAAATAATTTACTTAATCAGTAAATACAGTTTTTTTTTAAGAAAATCATCAAAATACACTCCCCTAACATAAATGTGATAAATAATGACAAAAGATAAATCCGAAAAAAAAACTTTTTTTTTGTTTATTGGTAGAAAAAAATTTTTTATAGTATAAAAAAAAAATGCATTTGATTTTTAATGGAAAAAATCTTAAAGGCAAAAGATTGATATTTGATATGTTCATCTTTAACCTCAATAACATTTTTAATATATTTTAAAATACTTAAAATTAAATGTTATCAAGTTCTTATAAAAATATTTGCCCATTCTTCTTGGTGTTATAAATATTTTGTTTAAAAATAATAATTTATTTTATATTATATTTAAAAAGTAAAAAATCTTATTAATATATATTTATTTGTTTGATTACAATTATTTTTTTTTCAAAAAATGAATATAATTATTATAATTTTTTGATAAATTAAATTTTTAATGTATGTTTTTTTATTATAAAATTTTAGACTTGTAACAGGGCAAGATTTTATACTTAATATACGATATATGTCTTCCTTGCTAGGAAGGGTTTAACGCAAGGCCTATCATAAGGGCCTATTCACCTGCACTCCTTAGCACCATCCAAAAATACAGAAAAATGAATTTCAAAACCTATATTAAACTTTGAATGACATCTAGCTACCTAGAATAAATAATATCTAATTTAATACCCTAGCCATGGCAAAAACGAGGTGTCGGATCACGTGACTTCCGACCACTCTGACCCGATGATATACGGTTTCGAAATTGTATAGCCAATCAAAATACAAATGTATGATTATCGTTTTTTATTGATATAAACAAATACAAATTGATATACATAATATTAACGTAACCAAAATGCTAGTTTTCCATTTGTTTTCCACATTCTTTGCTGATGGCAAGCATGTAATGCTTCCTGACACCCCTCGATTTCTTTTACAAATGGCTTAATTAAACTATCA
>CAJVPV010001689.1:0-14994 GCA_910591835.1 Acaulospora morrowiae | reverse complement strand
CGAGTGGCATAAATTGGACCAAACAACAAAACTTCGGTATAAACTTTTATTAATAAATTTGAATTTAATCAGCTGTAATTCAGCAGCCAAATAATTCAATTTGGACTAGTGTTTTACAGTATAATCCTTTAAATACTTTCAAGTAATAATAATTGTACAGAAATTTTCTAAATATATTTAATCTAATTATCAATTAGTAAATAATATCAAATTTAATAATAATAACTATATTGATCTTTTAAAGAGGATAAATCATTTGTCTTTTTTTTAAAGGGTTATTAAAAAAAAGAAATTTTTTAAAACTTATATTTTAAAAAAAGTTACTACTTCTTGATATGATTTTTGAGGAAAAAAAGTCAACTGATCAAAAAAGTAATATTGTGAAAGTGAAGTTTTTAAAAGAAAAAAAAGTCTAAAGAAAAAAATTTTCAAAAAAAAGGAAAATCTAACTTTGACAAGAAGAAAAAAAAAAAAAAAAAAAATATAAAATATAAAAAAGTATATAGAAGAAAAACAAAAAAATAAAGAAATAGGAAAAAGAAAGTAAAGAGAAAGAAAAAGATAAAAAAAATAAACAACCCAAAAATTTTTTAAAAAGAAAATTTTCAAGTATTAAAAGAAAATAAAAATGAGTTTTTTTGATTTTTTAAAAAATTTTTTTTTTTTTTTTTTTGTGAGGCACGTCTCAAATTGTGATCTTTATTAATTGTTGATTCAATTTTTACAAAGTTAACTAAGTATAAAATTTATAACAATAGGGATACATTGAGGTATGTTGCTATAAACATTGGCCTATGCTATTTTAAGATAGATATATTCTACAAAACACTAGTTGGAAAAAGTAGAAGGAATTATCTATCTGTAAATGGAGAGATAATTCTCTCCATATTAAAGAATATAAAAGAGAAAAAAAAATTCGAATTTATAGAAGAAAATGTTACCATAATAATCCTTCCTTACTAGGTGTAACTGGTAAATTATTAGTGATAATAATTTAATAAGTATTGGCATTGGCTCTACCTTAAGCCTGCTGCCACCTTTAATAAGTCACAAACTTAAATTACTCACTCCAGTCAAGCATTAGTTATTTTGTGAGCAGGGCAACATAGGGTGCAACTCCATTATTATAGTATTTGTTATGATGCTATTATGGTTAGGGTAAATGATAGGCATGAGTAGTTTGGTAATCGGATTTAGAGTTTTTTGATTGGTAGTAATTTTTCGGCTATTAAGAGTATTGATTTCAAGTTTGTGTTTAGACATAAGACAGAGTTGTATAGAGTATTGATTTCAAGTTTGTGTTTAGATGTAAGACAGAGTTGTATGGTATTTTCTGATTTAGGTTTATTTTGTTAATACTACCAAAACCCGTACAGGGTATTGATTTTACACTCTCCCAATCTGGTAGGTTGTTGTGTTGTTTTGATTTAATAAGATTAAATGAAGTGTGATTGGTTGTTTGTGAAATGTAGATCTTTAGGTGGGAGTGAACTAATTTCAGTTTCTTTGTGAATGGAAGGATAATATTGATGAGGACTGAGAACTAATCAGAATATTATAATGAATCTGGCACTAGTTGTCATCAGTAGAAAACAAAAAATAAAATATTGCCTCTTATAGAAAAGATTGTGTTTGATTTTGTATGTGGTTTTGGAGTATATAAAATGGTGGAGTGTTTGAATAAGTAAAAAGGTTTTTCTTTGTTTAGAGGTTGCTTATATAGGCTTCACTCAGTAAAGCAAAGGGTTTAGTTGAAGAGGTTTCTACCCTTCTCTAAACATCCACCTCTCTATGGAGAGTTAATCAATCACATGCATCTTGTAGAAAGTTAAGATGGACTTCTCTTTTAAGAAGAGGTTCTCGCTCGCTGTTTACTGTCTACTGTTCATGACATTATCAAAAAAGGAAATTTTTTACGAATTGAAGAGTTGTGAGAAAGAGTTTTTTTTATAATTATAATTTTTTAAAAAATTTTAATAATAAAATAATTTAAATTTACATATAAAAATCCAATCAAAATTTTATTATTATTATTATTATTATTTAAAACAATATTTTTTATAATAAAACTATTAATAAATTATTAATAAAATTTAAATATTTTTATTATTAAATTATAAAAAAAACCATATATTTAAAGTTTTTTATATAAATTAAATAATTATTTATTAAATTATATTAAAAAATATTAATTCAAAAACTTTTATAATAGACTATATATTTGTTATATATTTTATATAAAGCAAAATGTTTATTATTTTATAATTAATTATATTTTTTAGTTAATTGAAATATTTTATTAAAAATTATTTTTTTTTAATTAATTAATAAATTATTAAGATTTTAATTAATTATAATTATATGAAAAAATATTTTTTTAAATATTATTTTAAATATAAACAAGATTTAAAACATAAAAATATATTTTAAATAATTTATTATTATATTAACTAAATTATTAATATTTATTAAGAAAATAAATTTCTTTTATTTTTATTTTAATTTTTAACAAAAATTAAAATGGATTATTATTATTATTTTAATTAATATCTTATTTAAAAACATTTTTATATATCTTTTTATTTGTTTCATATATAATTATTAATTGTTAAATTAAATACAAATATAATTTTCTAAAGATCTATTTTATTAAAACATTTTTAATTATAAAATATTTATTATTATCTAAGTAATGCTTATACAGTATATAATTTATATATTAATAATTTTGTTATAATTGTATTATTTTAAAAATTTTGTTATATGTTTATTTTATAATTTTTTGGATATTGAATAAATCTTTTTTTAATTTTTTATATTGATTTCAATTTTTAATTAATATAAGCTTATTAAATTTAATATTATTAATATTAACATTCAAATTAAATATAGTATTAAGATTTTTTTTTTTTTTAATTGGTCAAGGGCATTAGATGTAAGGTAAGTATTATATTTTCTTCTTAAGAATCTATTCAGCAAATCTATATACAAATCTATAAAACTAATTCTTTTTAATAACCACTGTATAATTTTCTTAATGTTAATATCTCTAAAATATAATTATTTCAAAATAGATAGAAAGCATATAAGTTTGTGATTTGAATATTTCTGCCTGAGTTATTTATATTGCCTATTGAGATCTTTTTTTAAAGTTAACACTTGCATAATGAATCTTTTTTCTTTTCATTTATTCTTTTTTGAATAAATTTCTTATGTTTTTCTGATCTCTTGTGCTTCAAGATGCTTTGTTGTTTGTTGTCATTAATAATATGGTAATATAAATAAATGTAATTATTAATATTGCATTGTTTTTAAACCGAATAAGAATGTTGGCGCCAAATTCCATTTTCGTCACTGTTGACGTTTAGAGAAATGCAGATGCAACCTGTAGCACAGGTAAAAATATTCCGCAGGGATGTGATCATACGTGCATACGTTTATCCTCTCTAGTTAGTGTCCATCGAAAAAAATGAGCTGGTAATTTCAACAAGATGTTTGAATCTTTTATGGTGTCAGTCACAACAGTGCTATACTAAATCTTCTTTCTTTGTAGGAAAGGCACGTCTAAAGCTTTTGGGCGAATGCCCCAACAAGTTTTATCAAAGACTGGAATTCGTTCAGGTATTTCGATAAAAAGATCTTTCGTGGAGCTAGTGCAAAATCAAGGGTAGATTTTTAGAAGAAAGCTCATTTTCCAGAATCAGCATTGAAACCATTTTTATTTTGACTCTTCCTCGCAGCAACGAAGGATCGTCGGTTTGAAGATGTGAACAGTCAATTCAATGAATTAACAAAAATGACCGAAAAGTTTCATAGCGATGTTATCAAATTCCGAGATTCCATGTCAAGTACGTTTCTATATTTTTAAAGATTTCATTGTAACATTTTTTTTTCGCTTCGTCTTGCTACATCTCAATTGATTTTCGTTATAGACATGATCAATTACCAAGCAAACACCGCTGATTTGTTAGTCGAATTATACGAAAACATCCAGGGTGAGGGTTCGTCCGAAGGATCGGTTACTCGCCGTGTGAAAACACCTGCCCGATCTATGAAGGCAGTAGAAACATATTCGGGCATAATGTCCGAAATTAGAGATTTAGTATTACCGGAATTGGTGAGTTAACCACACTCTTTGAGAGGAGAAATCATATATCACATATAGGTTAGATTAACAATTTTATTAATGAGATATATTCAATTGTCATTGCGATCAAATTTATTAAATGAAAAAAAAAAAAAAAAAAAAATTTTTAGGATACAATTGATGTTAAAGTCGTAGAACCAGCTGTAGAATTTATGAAGATTATTAAGGCAATCAAGAAGACAGTCACCAAGCGTGATCACAAGAAGGTAGATTACGATCGATACAAACTTAACTTGACGAAGCTTCAAGAAAAAAAGGAGAGATCGCTAAGCGATGAAAAGCAAATGTTCAAGGTATTCGAATGTTCTACTTATATCAGCCTTTCTATTTTACCTGTATTTCCATCGTTTATTCACAGAATTTTTATGACTGATTTTGACAGCTGGAAGAACAGTTCGATCAGGCAACACAAGATTATGAGTATTATAACGACATACTCAAAAAAGAGCTTCCACTTTTCTTTGAATATCGAGTTGAATTTATTGAACCAGTAGTCGAAAGTTTTTATAATATACAACTAAATATTTACGGTATATTATTGGAACGGTTTGAACAATTAGTCGAAATAGGGTACTTCGATACCGAGTCAGATTTAATACGCCACTTTGAAAGCAGAAAAGAAGAAAGCCATAATCTACTTGAAGAATTAACTATAATCGATCGACGAAAGCAAGGTTGGACCTTGCAAATCTGTCTATAGTTTCTCGAATGAAATTAGTAGTCAATTAAGTTAATTGTATTTTTTTGCTTTGTTTAAAAGAAAGATTGACTGTTCCCCAAGAGGCTAGGCGCTCGCGTTCTTCTGACACCAGCTCTGCACGATCTTCCGGTCGCACGTCAAATTCTAATAGAATTCGCTCGCATTCTCCAGATTACAGAACCACACATTCCGAAAGAGATCACTACGATGAAGATGAGGACGACGATGCACCTCCTGAATATACACCTACACCTGTGGTTACAAGTCCTAAACCAAGAAAGGCACCCCCTGAATATAGTCAAAAGCCGAAAATCGAACCTCCGGCATATAGTTCCAAACCCGTGGTGTCAATCCCAAAGCCCAAGAAGGCGCCACCTCCTCGTCCACCAATAGCCCCTAAGCCGAAACTTACGCGATATGTGATCGCCTTGTATGATTATGACGCGCAAGCTGATGGAGACTTGTCTTTTCGAAAAGATGATAAGATAGAGGTAGTCGAACGGACCCCTGATGTCAATGATTGGTGGAAGGGAAGGTTAAATGGAAAAGTTGGCATGTTCCCTGGTGACTATAAAATCTTTTTTTCAATTTCATCCTTCAATGCAAGAATACCCAAATTTATGTACTAAGTTAAACCACTACTTAGGAAATTACGTGAAGGAATTATAGTTCTCCGTAACTTTATTTAATCGTCTGATCCCGGAACCGGCAACATAAATCTAATTTTCTGCTCTTTAAACTATGTCAATTAATCATGTTTTTTTCATAATTTATGGCACTTTACTGTTAATATTGCGATAGATTTTTTTCATCGTAACTTTTATTTAGATAGTCGATTAATTTTCTATTTCTTGATATATGGAATCTTGTGGCTTCAAATATTGGATATAGCTTTTCTATTGACTGAATGGCTGGGAAATGTAAACTAACATTAATCCTACCTTTA
Source organism: Acaulospora morrowiae (assembly GCA_910591835.1). NCBI lineage: Eukaryota > Fungi > Glomeromycota > Glomeromycetes > Diversisporales > Acaulosporaceae > Acaulospora > Acaulospora morrowiae. The sequence goes on along the minus strand of CAJVPV010001689.1, from coordinate 9,201 downwards.
ATGCTCTAAGAGGATTAACTGTATAAAATGAAATGAAATTCGGTTTTTTAAATGGTTACATAAGGAGGGCATCTCATTTTTGGAAGAATTATTTCTTTAAATGTCTTTTAGAATTAAAATTTATCTTTATACAAAAAAGTTTTTTTTAATATAAAATAAATTACTCCATCTATGTCGTGTGACTGAATACCTCTCCGGATTGTCGAGTAGAGTCCGTTCTCTCGATCCACAGATCATATAAAGACCTTCTCATGTACATAATAAAGTTCACCCGCCAACCTCTATTTCTTCCATCGGCACCATCTCATATCTGTCTCTATCTACATCAGCACTGGTTTTTGTTTTCATGGCGGCACTGCTAGTGCCAGCAGCATTATTCCCTTCTCCAATGTCCTCGTTCAGCAAGATTGGTTCCATCTCTTTTCGCATACAGTAAAGTTCGCCGCCAAAGACCATTATACAGCACGTCGTCACGTTAAGTCCCCACCAAATAAATGTTGTGGGGACATGACCCGAGTAATAGGTAGTGATTAGAAAGTGAAAGAAGTGGAGTGTCAAGCTAAAATCGAGGACAAGTCTTGCACGCTGAACGATTCGTACCAACAGGTAAATTCTAAAGATTATTAAAGGGTTAGCCGAGATCATTCAAGTGAACATCGTAAATAATCCGACCAATTTATTAAACAAGTTGATAGGATTTGATCGACTCACCCAACTACTGAATTTGCGATCCACGCGAAACCTATGGTCCATCCCAACACTGTGTCGGCTCTGAATTCTCGATAGTCCAAGAGGAAATCTAAGGTTATGTCATTTCCTGATATCAAGAGTGTGAAGAGTGTAATGATCGAGATGGATGTGTAATACAAGGTCTGTAGGGCGAGAATCTAAATAAAACAAAAGGTGTGAGCTTTCCAGAAGGTAAACAAATTCGAAGAGCCAAGCTGATGTTGGAAACCTAAATCACCTGAGAAACAATAAGAAGGGGATCCCACGCTGTTGTACGAAAAGTTTGATTCCTACGCATTTTGAAATACAGTATGTTTATTAACAACAAAGATTTTATTGGTATAGTACTTATATCATTAGTTACATGTTTTGTAAGTGAATGCTTTGATTTCACCTATCAAATTATTGGGCAACTCTCGTGACTTTCCGACATGAATATTAATGGGTGGGTTTCCTGAAACGAACCTGTACTTCACATTTTGCGTTAACTTAGACCATAACAATACATACAGTGCAATACGTAAATTTTCTAGCTCATATTTGATGAACAATAAGAAGTACTAAAGGGAATAATAGGTTAAACCGAAAAGGTGATACTTTTAGTTGAAGTTGCAGAGGGATTCGGCGTAATTTTTGATAAATAAAGTTTTATCTCTTACACTCGTTGTCGCCGGAAATGAGCAATCAGGCACGGGCCTCGCGACATGCTTCGGGCATTTTGCCCTCCAAACAATTTTTTGCACCAAGAAAGCCTATAACGCAAAGTGCTTCTATAAGACGAAAGTCGACTAGTCCTATTGCTCCCAATTCACAAAACACCACTTCACCAACACCTCAAACCACATCACTTTCGTTCACGTCCACAACCGGACTACCACCTCATAGCATCCAATCGGAAGAAGAAGAAGTCTCTCTTTTACACCAGTCTGCGATGCTCTCGTCGCTATCCTCTGTCGTAACTTCAGCTAATCCATCGCTTGACCAGTCACTTGATAGTATTTTCAGCTCCGAGTTATCAGAAAGCGCACCTGGTCGGACTGCTGCGCCTATTCGACCCCCGAGCGCGCTTCTTATTCGACGTTCATATCGTCAACAAACTGGAAACGGTGATATATCACAGGCTACCATTGATTCCGTCTTGGAACCGGTCACCAATGTTCCCGTCTTAGAGTCCACAACTTATAGAAATTCAGCTCTTCAAAATACTGACTCCAGGGATTTTGCGATGGCTGCATCGTTCACAAGGCATTCTGATAATACTTTACCTAACACACCATCCACAAAACTTCACTTAATTTCACCAAAAAACACATCGACCAAACAGACATCTAATGTGACTACGTACTCGGTCGCGGCAAAACATATGCCCCGTATAATAACAAAATCCTCTTCAATATCAAACGCGAATGAGAAAGGGCACAAACGTCTTTATCAAGTTTGGCCCGGAAGAAATCGATTCTTTTTAGGTGGACGGATAATGACTAGCCGAGATTTTCCAGCATTCTTAATTGCGTTCTGTGCACTTATCATACCGTCCGGACTCTTTTTGGGATTTACGTTCGTGTTCATTTTTTTTCTGCTCATTCAGAAATCCATTCGTCTCCAATCTTTGATTCATGGTTTTTTACATTATAGGTGTCCATACCTATATCGTAACGTTTCACCCGCAGTGGTCTTTATATTTATCTATTTCTTTTTATTGGCACTTACCAGCATGCTTAGAACATCTTGGTCTGATCCGGGGGTAGGTGCCGATGAGGATCACATGCCCTGATGTTTGAGAATGGTATATCGTTAATGTAACATCGCGCCTTTTTTTTTTTTTCTTACAGATCATTCCGCGTAATCTGGATCCTTCTCCACCGACAGAAGACCTTGAAGATACCGAAAATAATGCGAACAGCGATTCATATCCTCCGACACGTAGCATACCACTTCCCAAAGAGGTTAAAATTAATGGGCAAACGATTAGACTAAAATATTGTGAAACCTGCAAAATTTATAGACCCCCAAGATGTAGCCATTGCCGACAATGTGACAATTGTGTTGGTTCGTTGAAAAAAATTTTTTTTCTCATTTAAAAAAATTTTTTATGCCAAACAAGAATTTATTCAAAATTTCTTTATTGGTTTTATTAAGAAAACGAGGATCACCACTGCATATGGCTGAATAATTGCATTGGGCGAAGGAATTATAGAACATTTTTTACCTTTATCGCCACCGCCACCGTCTTGTGCTTTTATGTTTTGGGATTTTGCTTAGTACACTTGTTCTTAGTGATGAAAGATAAAAACAACAATTTTGTGTACTCCATAATCGATGCACCAGTCAGATATCCTTTTTATTTTATCTATTCTATTTTATTTTTGTTACCCTAAATCACAGCTTTAACCTTAACAGCATATCTACTTTCGGATTAGCTGTCTTGACATTTTTTTTAATGTGGTCAGTTGGGGGGTTAACAGGTTATCATATGTACTTAATAAGCAAGAATCTCACAACGCATGAACAGGTATGCGATGACGCTTTTTTTAATTGCAAAGATGATACGTGTGCGACCAACCTAACCGGTTTTTTCTCAATCTAGATTCGCGTACCTCTTTCACGAAGGAATGGTACTAGAAACCTAAACCCTTTTGACTTCAGAAATTTTCATAGAAATTGTTTATGGGTGCTTTGTCGGCCTTTGACACGAAGGTGGTATTATTATTGAATTTTTTACGCGTATTCGTGGATCAAACTTTGTTAACATTTGATATCTTTTAAAGTTCGGTCAGTCGAAGATCCTTTGTTGATGAAAATGATTTGGACGAATGCGAAAGCGCACAAAATGAATTGCAGCAACGACGAACGAATAATTCCGTAAATACGGAAACCACCATCATAGAACAACCCAAAAGTAAAGAATTGACTAATCTAGAATCTCCCACAACAGAATCACGAGAACGGCAAGATCAATTCAATGCCATCATTGTTTAATAATGTACAATTCATATATTCTATCACATCACTATTTAATAAAAAAACACCAATAAATTGGATATCAGGCATTTCACTCTACCACCGTTTTTTTTTTCTTTATACGATGATAACGTTGTCTCCGAAATTATGTCGACCACGTGCCTTGTTAATTGTATTTTTGATCCTCAAAATTACATTGTATACATTACATACATACGGGTTAATTGAAGGATCAGTTTAGCCGATCCCATGGATGCATCGTACGTTCCACACACACCATCTGAATAGGTTAACCAATCATATTAAAAACATTAGAGAAAAAAATTAATGGGCTCGTGTATCTACAATCTACAGTATATTAATAATATTATGGAAAATAATATTATATATACTTATATTAGGTAGTCAATAATAAATTTAAACATTCATTTTAGAAATTACATTTTTTATTATTTTCAACGATACCATTGACTTTCAACTTACCTCTCTATCCTATATCACAATGGCACAAAAAAAGAAATCATTTTTCTAATAAGCCTAATAACTAAGACAAGAAAAATTTAACGTGCAGTAAATTTTCAAGTGTTTTATTTGTTTCTGAGATAGGATGATCCAATGAGATTATCAAGTAATCTCGCGGAATAGTTGTGGAACAATTTTGATGTGTATTCCATTATTAAGATTTTCGTGTCAAACAGAAAAATAAATAATAGGTAAATCGTAAGATTACAGGTAATTGTACATCACACGAAAATTCCAGAAATAAAATTAGTTTGGAAGGACGTTTGAAGAGAAGAACGTAACAAAGATTACAAATCCTCTTCATCATCGTGTTCCCCAGCTTTGCGAACAAAAAGATGAATAAACGTTATCATTAATATTACACAAATTGCGAATGAAGACAAGGTTCCGAATACTTACGGGTGCCGATGCTCGGTAACCCTCCGAAAAATTCCGAAAAATCATACCGATCGTCTTCATCCTTGTCTTTATCCTTGTCTTCATCTTTCTCTTCAACTTCTTTTTCAATCACCTCCATATCATCGACCGTGTCTTCAAATGTAACCCTTTTCTGAATTTTCTTTAACGCTTTCTTTCGTTTCTTGATATCCTTTTTTCGGTCTTTTGCGATTTGTGGATTGATCTCTAATTCCAGTGCCGTGAATAAATTCTGCTTTTCTTTGGACTTTTCACCCTTTGTACTCGATTTGAACTGGGAGATGATCGGACCGGATGATCCTTCGATGGACTTTATGGCAACTGCTTCCGGAACGTCTTCATCCATGTAACTATATATCAGAAACCGATTATAAGATCATTTAACGTTATTTCCATTTTTTTTTCACAAAAATTAATGATCACCTTTGAGATTCATCGCTTTCATCTCCATCGAACATTTCCATCTCGATCTCGGGAGGTTCTTCCCCTGACTAAAACAAACAGCGAACGTCTTAATTATCATAAAAAATTACTGGACTTAAATCAATCATAGTAATTTTATATACCATCACTATAGCTCCACCACCAAATTCGCCTTTACTTTTTACACCTTCCAGCAGAACTTTCTCTTCTGCATCATTACAAACTCCTTCGAGATCAAACTCTTTGCCCCAAGTTGCAACAATGGTACTATCAATTATCGAATTATTCTTTGGCGTGGCCGGCGGTGTAGTGTAATAAGGTATCTTTCCGGAATTCCAATCATGCAAGATGGTTCTAGCGGCTGATTCTAAGCACGGAACTCCTCCGCGTCCTAACTTGCCTCGTTGACGAGCAAGAAGTATAAGGAATTCACGAGCATCTCTAAACATAGGAACATTATATCTGCTCATTAGTTGTTTCGGGTCGCACCGGGAGACAATAACCTCGACTACAATTAATTTAAGAAAGGAGGTCATTTATTGAGAACATTAGACAAAAACATTGCTATAAAAATATAAATTTCATAATTTCATACCTGGTTTGATCGGATCGCTCAGCAACTCAACTTTAACACAATTTCTTAATAAAATTCCAATACAGTTATCATCAAATTGATCCCTGCTAAAGACGATACCCGGAGAATCTAATAGTTTTATATTTTTGTCTAGATGAATTTCCTGGGCTGACTTTGTTAAACCTGGCGTGGCACCGACCCCACAAACTCTAGATCGTTTCAATGAATTGATCACAGACGATTTTCCGACATTAGGAAAGCCAATTATTCCGACGGTGATGGAAGTTTTGATATTGCAATTTCGAGAGTAATTTTTAAGAAGTTTGATCAACATATCGGCACCTAAGCACTCATTACCATTCAAAATGTTATTTGATGCCGTGACGATAGATCCAGCTGCATGACCAAGATTTTTACGCTGAATTTGTGTTGACGATTTGAAAGCAACTGTTGGATATTCCCTACGAAGATACGAAAGCCATTGCATAACATTCTCTCTGGGAATGAGGTCTGAAAATTGTAGATATCACTATAATTAGATGAACGTAAAATTATAAAATCAATGGTGGTTAATTTTACCAATTTTGTTAAGTATCAATATTATTCGCTTTGAAGATCCACTGGAGTTGATCATCTTCTCGACTTGTTTGGTCCTGCAGCCTAGCGGATCACGTGCATCCAATATTTCCAAAATCACATCGGCAGCTTCGATGACCTTGCGAAACTCCTTGTAATATGCTTTGCGTGAATTATCTTTGTGACCAACAGCGGCTGCATCGACCACCTTAGATAAACCTTCTTCATCTTCGGAACTCGCGTTTTGCTCAAAGGCTTCGCTTCGTTCAGACGCATCTTTCGCGAGAGATGAGAAATTAAGGTTTCGGTTCTTATCAAATTGCTTATGACGATCTTCTTTTTGTCTTTTTTTTTCTTCTTCAACCTTATATCAGGATAACCACAATGTTAGCGAATTTACATAAAATATACTAATCGGGCTCTCAAAGCCATCGGAAAATACCTTTCTTTTTTGTTCCTCAATTTTGCTTAATAATTGTCCTTTGAATGGCCATAAGCTTGGTATGCCAGGATCCTTTCTTAACTCTGATCGATCAAACCAAAAATTTTTTTTTAGGGATAAATCGTTTGAATGAATATTTCAACCCAAATACGACTCAAAAAAATTTACTACTCTTGTGAGGATTATTTTTCGCCTTTTTTTTTTCTTTACGTCGATGTTCGGCGACCTTTCGTTCGATTTTATAACGCTTCGCGCATGTCATGCGCTTGCTTTGAGTTTCTAAATTAAGAATATAAAATTTTGGCCAACTCTTCCATAATCATTAGGATCCGAAAAAGGCATTATTCACATATTAAAAGCTTACTCTTGTGAACCATGTGGATTTAATTTTATTGAAGAAGATTTCGAAAAAAAAAAAAACCAAAATTTTTATCTTGAGTTACACAATCAGAGATAAATTTTCATATCATTTGTTACTCGAATCTAGAATACACTGTATAAATTATTTATTAAACAAAAAAATTAAAGTTATCAAAATCATAAATCATTTTATACCTATCAAGAATATAAGGTTTTTAAATATAATTTATAAAGAGTAAAGAATTGTTTGTTTATTAAATAAAATTAAAAAAAATCCTAAGTCTTTTAATAAAATTAAAATTATAAATTAAAATTTTTTTATTTTTTTATTTATTATTATTAATTTTTTTTTTGATAAGTATTGTAATGCAAGGTTTTTGTTAAACTTTCTTTATTTACAAGATATGGATTCTATTCCAAATAAAAGGTGATTAAAAATCTTTACAAAATAAATTATTAAAAATTAAGATGACACATATAAACTCTAAAAACTTTTGTAAAAAAAGAAAAAATAAATAAATAATGATTAACTATTAGTTATATTAAATTCAATATGTATACTTACTATATAAATAATTGTGACATGATTGAAAGAATTGGTTTTTGTAAATACTAAATCCAGAAATCAACTTGTTATTATAATATGGCTAAGGATGAATTCCTAAATTATTTAGCATATAAAATTTTACAAATCAAGTAACTTAAATTGTAAAAAAATTTTATAAGTATTTTTTTTTTGACTTTATATTTAAAAAAATTTTTTTTTAATATTAAAAGTCATTTTAATTATATTTTTACCTTTAATTTAAAAATCTATTTTTAGTTAAATTAGAAAAATTTCTTGTATAATCTTTTTTGTTTTAATTGATTTCAGTTTATAATTATTAAAAAAACCTAAGATCTTATCTTTATGCAATCTAACTAAATTTTGTTAAAATTCAAATAATTAAATATAATATAATAATTAAAGTTTTAAATCAAAAACCAATTAATATGCAAATTAGCTTTGGTTCAAATTGATATGATGGAATAAATTTTAATGTAATAAATATAATTTTATTTAAGTGTCTTTTTATATCATTTGAATTTTAAATTAATAATAGACGATACGATTAGACTTACGATTACACGACCGAAATATTTGTATATACTGTAAGACGTGTATAGCAAAGGATATGTGCCACCTGCGCCACAGCTAGATCGCTCAATTTTTAATATATAGATACTGTACTGAATTCTAATAACATTTAATCAAACTATACTTAATAACAATAAAAAATAAATCTATTCTTCCTTATTAATTATTATAGTCAAACCTGGTTGTAAAAAACCGGTTTATGACGAATAGTAATCGAATTTTTTTTTTTGGAAAAACATTAGGTTCGTCATAAAGAAGTTTGATTGTATATGTTTTAATTTTGTTTAACTCTAGTTGTTTCGCAATCGTATTATCATGTGATATATTCGGATGACATGACGCGACTTTCCCTCTATATTTTTTTACTAACATATTAGTCATTGATTCTAAATTTATGCATTTATGATCTTCATTTGCTGGTGCTGGACCTTCGGCGTACAGATTGCTTTGTGTCCATAATTGGAAACAAATTTTGTCACAAAATTTCGTGTTCGTTCCGGATAAACAATAAATTTACAAAACAAAACCAGGATTGGACTCAATCAAACTTTCTTTGGCGTTTCGAATAGTCTAAATAACTTATCTCGCGTGACAGTAAAAACACCCACGCCAACCTGTCATATGAAGTCTTCGAAATACAGGACGTCATAGTGCACGTAACTAAAAAGCAAATGCACAATGAGACACATTACCAGATAATCCGGAAGTATATTATGTTTAATATAAGCAATTTCAAATATAAAAATGAAAGATTTTTATCCGTCACTATAGATATTTTCAAAGAAAATTGTATAATCGAGAAAATGTTTTGGATTATAATCTTTTTAACGGTACTTTTAACCACCTTAGCCAAATTGCGATCCATTTTCAAATTAACCGCGTCAAATAAAGAAATAATACCAATATCAGTGAATTTTCATTTTACTCGAAAATGCAATTATGAATGTGGATTCTGCTTTCATACAGCAAAAAATTCTGCTATCCCTAAATTAGAATCTTCAAAGCATGTTCTCGAGAAACTCTCAAATGCCGGCATGAAAAAATTAAACTTTGCAGGCG
>CAJVPV010001688.1:0-14996 GCA_910591835.1 Acaulospora morrowiae | reverse complement strand
CGTTGGCCCTGTCCATCTAAAGTGCCCCCCTGCTACTAGTTCTCCGTCTTTATCTTTTTCCTGAGGTAGAAACGATATATGACAGTATATAACTTTTCAATATAATACTATTAATAAAGAAATGATGTTTATTTATTAAAAAAAAAAATTATATTTAATTTTTTATTTAATACTTTAAAAATTATATTAATATTTCTTTTAAAATTATACTAGTTATTATATAATAATAAAAATCTAAAAAAATAAAAGATTTATTATTTTAATTATATTAAAAAAAATATAAAAATTAAAAAAAATAATAATTTAAATTTCAAATAAAAAAAACTTTATAATTTATTTTTTTGATTATATAATTAATCAAAAAATATTATTTAAAATTGATTTATTAATATTTAAATAATAATAAACAATTAATTAATTATTAAAGAAAATAAAAATAGATTTGTAGAATACACAGTATTTTTTTTAAAAAACAAATTTAGAATTTAGAAAAAAATTTTAATTATATATTCTATCAATATTATAAATATAAAGTTTATTTAATAATATTTATAAAAAATTTTATTAAAATTAAAATTAATAAAATGTTAAAAAAAAATTATCAGTTTTATTTCAAATATTTAAATATTTTCGATTATTTTATGTTATTTTATTTTTTTGCTTCTAATTAGACTGTAATTTGTTATATTTATTAATTTTTTCATAAAAATAAAACAATAATATATTAAACCCTAAGGCTTTATACTAGAATTAAACTGTATATAATACAGAACACCTATCAACAAGTTATTTTTAGATTTGTACATAATTCTTGAATCCTTAATATTAAGACTTAAATATTTCCAATTATAATTATATTAAAAAAAATAACAATATATATATATATATTTCTTAAATTATAAAATATTTTTTTATATAGTAGTATCAAATAGTACAAGAAAATTTTCAATATCACCAAAGATTACATGGTGTGTAAAAGCTTCTCAGTCATTTAAACATTCGAATGAACACATATCTCATATAGTTTAAAAGTTATCAATCAATCCAATAAAAACATCAAAAAGCTTCATAACAACAAGTATAGTACCCTAATAGCCTTCAGAATCAAACTACTTTTAGGAACTTTTCCAACTCCTCTTATACTCCACCAACTATATCCTAATCAATATCCAGATACCCTCTGTTTACAATATGAGTTTTACACTGAAAATATTCAATATGTTTTTAAATACTCGAAAGTATTACAAGCAGCTAAACAAATTATTAAAACCATTAATCAGACTCTCCATCCAGACAATAATCACAAACCAATCTCACACATGTGGCAAGTCGTCGAATTGTCATATGGAGTTATAGACAAAATCTTTTTCACCTCAACCTCTATCAACTGGATTAAGACAGCAACAGATTTTTTAACTTTGTTATGTGATCTAATTTGAAAACCACATTGCTTCACAGCCAACACCTCACCCCTTACTGGAATTAAGTAGAACCATACCAAGCTATATAATTTAATCAACTTCATCAAATCAGAAACTAAAAAAACCTCACAAATCAAAGACAACTCCAATAACTCACAAAACAATACTATTATTGACTTACTCTCTACTGTCACTAACTCATTTATCCAATCTAAATATAATTATTCCAAATATATTTATAGTTTAACAACTCTATTTACTAATTTCAACTCTATTTTTTCTGATACTGAGTAGGTATTCATAGCTGCTCAGTGTTATCCGATAAGTTATATTGTTTTAAACTTTCTTTTCAATATTAGTTGTATAGTTACTGTAGGCAAGCTAGCATTTAACTTATTGTACCAACACATGAGAGATGTTGTTTTTTTCATAATGTATACTATGTTATATACAAATCAAATAAAAAATGATATTTACCTACTTAATATATATATATATATATATATATTTATAACATTTAAAATTTTTTAATTAAAAAATTACTTTCTATTTATTTTTTTTAAATAATCAAAATATTTTTTGAAAATTTATATAATATTAATTTTAACTATATATTATTTATTGATAGTATTTATTTTTAATTTATTTAATAAAAATTTAAAGTTAAATTATAAACAAAATTTTTAATTTTTAAAATAATTTTTTTAAATATAAGGTATTATAGTTTTAGACAAACTTAAAAATTTTTAAGTTAAAGTTTATATAATTTATAAGTAGTTTTATAGAATTATTTGTAAATAATAACTTCAATTATTATGATTTTGATAATTTAATTATAAAATTTTAACTTGTATTAGAAGTAAAATAATTTTTTTACTTTAAATATATATTAAATTTTATATATTAAAATTTTAAACAAAAAAAACTCTATCTTAATCATATCTATTTTGTTAAAAATTTTTCTTTTATAATAATTTTAAGCAAGAAAAAATAGTTTATATTCTTTATTACAAGTAAGCACCAGTTCAAGAACTCAAGAATCTTTAAAACAACTGGTATAATGGAATGAAATCTCTGATTAAAATTTATTCAAGTATGGAAATTTTGCTTATTTTTCAGTTATATAAAAAAAGACTTATAGTAGTTCTCTTTTTTTTTGTTCTTTTGTACATATCCTTACTTTTATTATATTATAAAAACCATCTATATCCATATTATTATACTTTCTAAATAAAATATCTTTCAAAAAATATATTCAAATAAAGTTATTAAATCTAATGTTTGTTTTAAGTCAATTTTTACATATAATATTACTATAGCAATATCTATTGTATTATTTTAAAATTTTCAAAAATTCTTATTTAAAAAACTGAAATTAGTTTATTCTCTTCAGATAATTATCACCTAATCGAATTTTATTAAAACAACAAAGCAAAAACCAAATCTGTTTAAACTGATTTTTTAGTACAATAACAATAACAACAACAATAACTTCAAACAATATTAACTATATTATAATTTCTTTGTTATTAAAATATATGCCAACAATTGAAAAATTTAATAAACTTTGATTACTATAGTTAGACAGGGATTTACTTTAAAAATATGATCTTTATTATTAAAAATCTTATTGTTTACTTGATTTAGATTTAGCTCTAGTTATTTTATTGTTGTATATATTTTCATTTATTGTTTTTTCATTTATATTTTATTTTCAAAATTTAAAAAATTTTACAAAATTTATCAAATAGGTAGGCATAGTCACTACTTCTTTATCTTTAATATTGTTTTTAAAATTTTTTCAATATTAATTAGATATTATAAAATAGACAAGCTAGCATTTAACTTTCTATATTTTGTAAATAAAAGGTGTTGTTTTTTTTACAATATATAGTATATCTTGATATATGTAAATTAAATAAAGAAATAATGTTTATCTACTGGAAAAAACCTACAAAAAATATTTTTGAATTTTAAACACAAAGTTTAAAGTTATTTATTTTAAAATTTTTGAATAAAATTTTAATTTTTTACTTAATAAAATTAATTAAAAATATTTTAAATTATATTTTTTATAATATAAATAAATTATAAAAATTAATATTTAAAATTTTAAATATATAGACAAATTTATTTATATAATAAATAAGAAATAATATTTTTTATTTGAACAAATTTAAAAAAACAATTAAATATTTTTAATTAATAAAAAAAAAAAAAAACTATTTTAACAAATATAAATTTTAGTTTAAATTTAAATAATTCTTTTAATATTGTTATTTAAACTTCTAGAAATCTTTTAATGTTTTTTACAATAGAATAAATTTTTAAAAAAATTAGTTTTTTAAAACCAAATAGTTTTATTTATTTATTTTTTTTAAAAAATATATTTATATAATATATTATTATATAAATTAATATATTTTGAAATACAAATATTAATTATATAATATTTTTTTTATTCAATTAATAAAAATTATAAAAAATATATTATTTAATATATTAAAAAATATTTTAAAATAAAAGTTAAAAATCAAAAATATAAATTGAAAAATAAAATTATTAGTTACAAATAATAAGAATTTAAATAAAAATCATCAAGTTAAGTATATTTAGTAAAGATTTATAAGATTAAATTGGAATTTAAACAAAAACATCAGTTCTACAGGTGGTGAAAATAATAATAATATATTATATTAGTAATATATCTTAAGGATCAGTAATAATAGATAATTGAAATCATTAGAATTAATATTTATAATAATATTATATATATTTTTTTCTTAATAAACAATTGAAAAATATAATTAAATCAATAGAAAGATAGGTTTAAACTAGTGATAGAATTTTTTTTCTCTTGTATAAGTTCCATTTGATACAAGTTTACCTACTTGATATTTAAAAATTAATTAATCAGAATAATTGAATTAGTTTAAAGGAAAAATTAATACTATTGGAAATGATAATTACTAGAGAATATTAATTTATATCTAAAATAAAAATAGTCTAGTTTAGATATAAAAAAACTCTTTCCTACTTCTTCTTCTATCCTTGAAAATTTTCTTTTTAAAAAATTTTTATGTTGTTTTCTTTTTTTGCTTTTTCTTTTTTCCTAATATTTTTTTCTTTTCTTTTTATTTTTTTCTTTTCCCTTTTCATATTTTTTCTTTTTTTTTCTATAAACTTTTTTTTAATATCCTTTTTCTTTTCTCTTATTTTTTGCCTTTATCTACTGAAGTTAGGTTTTTTCTTCTTCATAAAGTTTTTCCTTTGATGATATTTTTTTAAAAAATATTTTTAATTTAATTTTAACATATTAAAAGATAAATTTTAAATTTTCAAATATTTAATACTTTCTCTAAAGTTAAGAATTTGAATAGTATAAAGTTATTTTATGATTGTTTTTGTTTAAAATATTGTTTAAAATTTTATTTTGTCTTTATTACATTTCAAGTTAATAATATTAAAGAATTACAAGATTGTTTTAAAAAACAATATAATAAATCAAACATTTATTATATATCATAATAATACATAATATTGTTAAAAAATAAAATACAAAGGATCCATTTGAACCAGCAGTACAATACAATAGTATTGTAATAAAAAATTATGTAATAAAGAGTTGTAAACTTACAAAATAAAATAAAATAAAAAAATTATACAGTGTATTAGATTATTTAATTCGAATAATTGTAATCAAATATTATATAATAGGAAAGAATTGGGAAAGTACCCTAGATAATTATTTTTACTGTTCTTTTAATTGTAAGAATTGTTTCAACTCATGTATTGAAAAAATGTATAAAGGAAATAAAAAGGAAAAGAATAAAGCAGTGAATTTATTTTACTTAATCACCTATCCCACCGACGATTACGTGAAATTCCGCCCCATTTTAGCAACAATATATTGCAATTTTATTATCCCAAAAAAATGGTATGGAAAATTGTATTTACAGTATTTTTTTTATTTTATTTTATTATATTCGTACCTTTTGTGATTACGTAATTCATAATTGGCGTATACATTATATTAAATCAGGAGCCGATATAAAAGATTTTGATTTTTTCTCACGATAATTCCTGCTACTTCGTAAAGAAACTTCTTAAAAATGGATATCCGCATTTATTTTTTGAAATCTAGATATGAAAATTTTTAAAACCGGTTCAAAATACTGACTAGGTACGCATATTAAAAATACATAATGTAGATCGCGTTCACATTTAATTAAATGGGACGTGTATGTGTATAGTCGACGAGATGGGATCTATCCATCGACATGAAACACTCCGAATGATATTCATCCATTGAAAATGAGATTTATCGTAGATCCGATTCTCGCCCGTCCTGTGTCTTGTGATTGTAGTAGATCAATACTTGGAGATAACTTATAAATCTTTTCAACGTCCTTATGTTTATTTCTATAATTGATACTGGCTGTTCACGTTTCGTAAACTTTATCTCCTTTTTGATAGTATCTGTGTTCCTGACATGAGATCGTGAATAAAATGAAAGAAAGTGTGTTTAGGGGCGGGATGATCACGGTCATGATAGCGTGAAATTACATATATAAACCTTGTCGCGGTTCATTTCTTTGTTAAAAATACAATTCACTGGCTTGACTACTTTCACCCTTCTTTTGATACCGTTTGGCATTTATTTCGCTGTCAAGCATCCTATGTATTCAGCCTGAACTATTATTCCATCCATTCTCAAGTTTTTACGATCATTGTTTATAATTGTCTATAAGACATAATGTTGTCGCTTTTTAAGCTTGGTAGCACCAAGAATGTTGATCAAAAACATGAAAGAATTTCTCGTAATTTCGGCTTACCCAAAGACACATATGAATCCTATGAATCCCACGATTCTCGTAAACGATCAGATAGGTTCAATACTCATCCCATGAACAATCACGCGACCAATTTAAGTCGACACATTTCTAATAGTAAAGAACAAAATCGACACAGAACAACAGAAAAAGCTCCGAAAACGTTTAATAAATTTGAAGCCGAGAAAATTGAGTTCCTGAAAGAATTCGCTATGCAATACGGTTATAACGGAAAGATCGATTCGATACGCGAGAATGAATATCCTCAGTTGAAGGGTACGTTGGGTTTATTTAGTTTACACGTTTCTCTTTGATCATGTCTTAATCTCACCATCACCATTTTCCAGGGGCGGTCTACTTAGATCATTCCGGTGCTACCACTTACGCAAAATCCATACTCACCTCCTACCACTCCGACCTCACCCGAAACCTTTTCGGCAATCCTCATTCCAACAATCCAAGTTCCTCGCTCACATCTCACCGAGTTGAGCAGGTTCGTTTGCGCATTCTCCAACACTTTGATGCCAATCCTGAAGATTATCAGGTAATATTTACCCCAAATGCCACAGGCGCCATTAAGGTAGCGGGTGAGATGTTCCCATGGACCAATAAGACGAAGTTTATGTATTTGAGGGAGTCACATAATAGCTTGGTAGGATTAAGAAGATATGCCGAGGAGTTTGGATCAAGGATTACAGATTCGGTAGACGAAAATAGAGTGGATGAAATGATTAGTGAAGGTCATTATGATGATCAAGACGAAGATGAAGATTCGGAAACAACATACAACCTATTCGCCTATCCAGCCCAATGTAATTTCTCGGGTCAAAGATTTCCACTAACGTGGACAAAAAATATCAAGAAAAAGCTGAATACCAATAAATCAAAATATTTGGTATTGTTGGATGCCGCAGCTTTTTTGACATCTTCAATGGTATCATTGGCTGATAAGGAAAATTCACCTGATTTTGTGGTAATGAGTTTTTACAAGATATTTGGCTTTCCCACGGGGTTGGGAGCTCTAATAGTGAAATCGGAATTGGCTCCAATCCTTAAAAAAAGGTATTTTGGTGGTGGAACTAGTACGTATATTTCATACGCTATTTGAACTTCGCATATAAATGAATTGCCTTATCAACGTTCCCATTGTATAATAATAGTACAAGCAGTAGCATATGATCGTCCATGGCAAAAATTCCGCACCGATCTCAGCGAACGTTATGAAGACGGAACCATCAACTTTCTAGATATCATATCTTTGCAACATGCATTCACCGTAACCGAACGAATATACACCAGCTTTCGTTTGATAAAACCACACGTCACTTCACTGATCACCTATTTGGATCGTCGTATGCGAGCCCTCAAACATTGGAATGGCATGCCCGTGGTCGCTATTCACAGCGATCATGATTATTCGGACAACGTAAGACAGGGACCGGTGTTTAACTTTAATGTGCGAAAGCCAGACGGAAATTGGGTGGGATACGGTGAGGTTGAAAAGATGGCCAGCGTTAACGGGATACACTTACGATCCGGTGGGCTTTGTAATCCAGGATGCGTATCAAGATGGGTCGATCTTTCGCCCGATGATGTCATTCATAATTATAAGGTGACATATATATACATGCTTACATATCTATTTTTCATGCTTAATTGTACTTGTATTCATCCCACTTCTTCATCGAAATGTTAATAGCTTGGAAAGATTTGTGGAGATGACAAATATATCTTTAATAATAAAATTCAAGGCGCCATTCGAATCTCTCTTGGGGCAATGACAACAATCGATGACATACTCACGTGGTTGCATTTCTTCCAGAGTTACTACGTCGAGACTGCTTCGCCAGAACTCGTTCCGGAAAAACATACGACGCCAAAAACACAATTTTACAAACAAGATACGTACAATTCGCAAATTGAATTAAAAGGAAGCCGAACCGTCATTAAAAGCAAGAAACCAAACGTTTCTTCACCGAACCTTTTATTGCAATTACATGAAGATATGGTATTAAAGTCACAACAGCAGGAGAAACTACTAGGAGATAATCGGAAACAATATAGGCGTAAACAGGTCATTTCACGTGTATAAAATTTTCGACTGGATCTATTGTTCAAGGCTCTTTTTTTTTGGATAGCGACAGCGAATGCCAGCGGTATTATTGAACACTTTTGTAGACTTGCGAATGATAATGAAACCAATAACCTTACTAGTAGGCAGGCCCTTGAAATTAGAGGTGCCGAGGTTAATTTCCAGGATTGAACCACGGCATATTCACATTAATACATAATATTAATATAAATATTTTATCCTTATATAAAAAATAAATAAATAAAAAACACAAAAATTAATGTAATAACATAAAGTGAATTTAAGAAGTACAATTAATTTGTTTGGGTGCTAAATTCGATGTCAACTAAAAAGATTTGTATCCTTTAAATGTTAATGCTACAAACAAAGACGTGACTTATTAAAACAGTGAAATTTCCCAAGAAGTGTTTTTTTAGGCTTACCGAGATCTCACAAGAGAAATGCATTTGATAACAGATATTAGCATTTTGGTAGGCCACAGCGTCTCTGACATCTTATACTTTAAAAACTCACGGAATCTATAATGTGCAAGGGCCATCATGATTCGTGCAGTTTTTGATCTGTTTTACGTGACATCTGGTTCACCATTCAACCTAATTTTTTCATACTAGTCTTCTCTTGACTATCCCTCTAGTCGTGTTCCTTGAGATTACAAGTGTTCTACATACATTTCAAAAGTAACCACCGATCTTAAATTTTAAAAATCTGTTTCTTTATTATCTCAACATTATTTATTCATGAATCAACTAACTGTTCCGAATGTTACTTCTATTTATATGCTTTGGACGCGTATACCTTACAGCAATTACTCAATTATTACATCATTTTTCTAACTTTCCGCCATTGTTACGCGACGCGTCATCATGACGCGTACCCACTCCTGATTTTACCCACAACATGTAAGAAAGACATGGAAATGCGGATTCCCAGATGGACAGAGGTGAACGCCTTGACCTTTTATAACATTTCAGATATTACTTACCAAATCGTGCATTATTTCACGTAATTTTATTAAACGCGTCGTTGAATTCGATTACAAAATTACAAAATGCATATAATCACATATCTGCTCGCGAAGGTGTCATAAATCACGTGCCTATCATTTTTGATGTGCTGCAATTACGCGTTCTTTCTTCTCAGTAAGCTTTATTGTTATGAATTCACGCGTTCTCATAAATTTCTTCGTTTTTTACAAAGCTTTTCAATTATGCATTTACTTTTCATAGTTCAGCTGATAATGTCTGCATAAATTTTGTCTTTACGGATTTTACATTGTATGCTAGGTTTTTGTCATTTTAACCAATATCTATGAATTCTCATTTCATCATTTGAAGCAAATCCTTAGTTGTTGAAGACTAAAACCAAATTGGAATGACCAAATTCTTAGGATCAAGTTATTCATGCACATCACAGCCAATTATCTCATCGGTTATTTTTAAACCAAAAGAAATATATAATTACTTGCATATTTAAAACCGGGGAGGGTAAGCACTTGACGCGCCCCACGATAAATGTGACTTACTGTACGATCAACTCTTTTCAACGATACACTGCAGGGGAAGGGTGGTGATGGCGAATTGCGACTACGCACGCGATCAAGCGCACTTTGACATAAAAGATCTATCCGATTTTGAGTTCTACTCCCGGGAGTCTCTCGGCAGTAGCTTTGGTTTACCCGAAAAAAATCTGAATAGACATTGCACCTTTGTCGAGTTTATGGTAACACGAGTCCGTCATCCAATTTCTTTTAAGCACAATATTCATTAGGGCACCAGGTCACCACGAATTCCATATATTTAAATGCATTAACTTTAATGCAAACGACCAGAGATAAGGATCCTCGTTCTTTCTCGACTTTTACTTTCAGTCATTTGGCGGTGGTGTCAGTCATGAATGGACTGAAATCCAAAAAATTGTTCAAGAAAAAATGCAAATGGGTGTTAAATAGATTTCTTGCCTGCAATGGGTCAACCTTTAAAGATCTTAATCCCTCTGTACATCAGCATTGTCATTGGTTTATTAACAGACAAAGAAAACTGCTTGGAAAAAAACCATGTATGACACATTATGACATATTTCCTTTATTGCGTAATTGCAGTGCGGTCGTGCCACCTCCGATTTCATATAAATATTGATCTGGATCAACACAAAAACTTTAAAAGTATTAAAAATTTTTAATTTGGTAGTGTAAAGAAGCGGTTTTTTTTTGTAAACTCTCAAGTTCCGCAAATATTTTCAAGTAAGCCAAGATTTCTCTTGTTCGGGAAGACTAAAACTGTCAAAATTTAAAGAAAAGGGTACTTGCTTGTTTCTTTTCCTTTACTCATTCGTTCCACCTTTTTTACCTTCGGTAGCGTGAAAACCCTAAAATTTCTTGGAAACCACGATTGCCCTATCTCCCGTACCGAAGAACGCTCAAAATAGCAAACAGCATGGCCGCGGAGCTTAATAGCACGAACGAAGAGGGCATAAGGATCGTGCGTTCCATGCCTGAAACTGGTATAATAATCGCCTTTTGCGAAAAGTTCAAGTCTTTCATGAAAGGAATCGACTTTTGGCCGGAGGTATGTTTGATTGGACAAGGGCTTGCGTCAATTTTTATAATTGATGAATCAGTTCACCTACAAAATGACGGTGCTTAAATTACCTTATAAATTCGGTGTATTTAGGAATTGGAGCGAGCGTTGGTTGATCAAGGCGAGAATGATTTGATAGAGCAATTGCACTGCACCTTTTTGTCCAATTGCTTAAATCGAACGAAACAAGTCGCGTAAGTCGAATTCTATTTTTAAAGTCAGATGGACCATCGGTTAGTTAGCATTATTTTGATATGCATGTTTAATTTGCGTTAACCTCCAATTACTTCAATTATCTTTTCGCAATAAATATATAGTCGACAGTCATGGAGAAAATTGTTGTCCGACACCATTGATCAAAAACTAAAAAAGAGTTACCAATTTTATCAAGATTTTAATCCTCTTCGTAGGGTAAAAAGTTATTACGAACTGGATGTCAAGGACAAGGTAGGATGTTTGAACGTCGACCTAATTTTTTTTGATCGCGATTTTTTTTTGTCTTCATCCGTATAACCATCTTGCCATTACGATTGTTTTCAAGGTCTTAATTTTGAATAATCTCATAAATTGGCAATTACAAGATAGTAAAGACATTCGCAGGTTGATAGAGGAGGAATACAGGAATGCCAAGAAAAATCAAGAAAATGCGTTAGAGGTAGAACCGTATGGCGAAGATCGAAGAGGTCGAAAGTATTATTATTTTGGAAGTAAGTCAATTAATTCTATTGTTCGATTGATTTCGATTCCAAATGTGCATCTTGACTCATTTTCTTTTCATCAGAAGGCGCAAGACTATATCGTGAGAAGGTTTTACACGGAAAAGGCAATAAACCCGATAAATATACATTTGAAGCGATAACATCGACCATCGAGGATATAGAAAATTATGTTAAAGATCCCAAGGAGCTGAAGGCATCGATGAGAAAAGATAAAAAACTTTATAATAAACTGGTGGGCGAGCTTATACCCTCGATCAAGGAAGCCATTGAAGTAAGTGTGATCAATTTGCTATTCACATATAATTCCCTTGCGTTGCATCATCGTTTAATGAATGAGTCTTTGTTATCAATGTAGGCAAAGGAACGAAGAGATGCTAGAAGATTACGTCAAGAGAAATTTGCTCAGAAGGTGGCTCTGTTACACGCTAATTCAGAGATAGTTGCAAGCCGCACTCGCAGTGGTACAAGGAAAGCGCTTGGTCTAGAGCCCTATCAGAGATCCGCATCAACGATTTCCTCCGCCTCGTCTAACAAACCTGACGACGAATACAGCTATTCTTCCAGCACTCACATGACAAGGGCAAAATCAGTCCGTGATTATGTCAAACGAAAGTATCTTGAATCGTCAACTGATGATGAGGAAGAAAATTCCCACTATTCTGGAAGTCGTCGGTTAACTAGATCTCGGACCAGCAAAAGGTCGAGATCATCGACAGTCGAAATTATTCGTCAGGAAACCGATGACCTTGATTCACTTTTGAACGGGGTTTCCAACTTAAAAACGGAAAACGGAAAAGAAAGCAACGGAGTCTCGTTGAGTCGGTCAGGATCGATAAGATCAAATGCGACTCACTCCACCGATGCTACCGAATTATTTCGTGAAAATTTTGGTCCCGATTCGGAAACTTCGGTTTCAGAAAAAGTACCGGGTAGTGGCGATTACAAAGAAGTTTTTGGTACCGATTCAGGGAACGAGCTATCCGAACCATCATCCTCCTCAGACGAAGATGCACGTGACTCGGATAGCGACTTCAAGCTAAACGAGGACGGTTCTGAGGCGGAGGATGAGGCGTTACCTGAAAGCGACTAGGACGAGGGACTATTTGTCACTTTTGATATCAAATAATTACTGACTGTTCGCTATTGGCCCTGGATATAAACAAATAAAATTGAGAAATAATTCGCGAATATAAATTTTGTTAGTGCAACCTTGTTCAAAGAGAACTAGGGAAGGAATTCCTGCATTTTATTATTATTATTTTTTTTTTTCGAACACGATAGAGCAAAGATAACAGCCTTTGGATATGCTATTTTTCTTAGCGATGCGAATATTAAATTTGAAAGTCTGCCTTCCCAATACGATGAATATGATGAAGAATATTGTAAATAGTCAAGTTGAGTAGCTTAAAACTGCCACGTTGCCAAGACAAAAAAGAAAGTTTAAGTCTCTTGATGAACAAAAGATTACGAATAAAACAATAATCACAGAATTTTTCTTGTAAAAATAGTGTGGCATATGGTTGATGTTAAGTTGAAACTTTGTTATATTTGGTTTTTACGACAAATGTTTCAAAAGACGAATTACAGAGAAAACGTGATCATTCCTAGTTTAAAGGGATCCAATTATTTCATTCTTAAATGGTCACTTACGTGTTGTCGGAGTGATCTAGAGTTTAAATGAAACGAGCTTCATCAGGGGCTTGATCATTTTACAAATCTGTTCGAAGAATGAACCTTCCAAATATTCGAAGAAGCGAAAGGTTCACTATGAACGTAGAAAGAAAATTTCCAAGCCGCAATTGCACGCGAATATAATCTAGATTTCTTTATAAAATTGGACAAAATCTATTAATTTCTTTGCAAAAAAATTTTAAAAAAATTTCTAGTATGAATTTATTTTCCCAAGGTTTTTTTTTTTTTTTTAATTAATCAATCAAATTGTTTTCATCGTTAAATTAAAATAATTAAAGAAATCAACATACAGCTTTTGCGATTTAAATATAATTTAAGGATATTTTATTGAATTTATCAATAATGAATATTTGCTATATCAACTATTGTTAAATAAAAAACCACTATTTATCCATTGCATAAGTATGATTGTTGATATACGATATTCGAATAAATAAATTTTAAATTGCTCGATCAAAAATCGTAAGATTGCATTAATCAATCACCAAGGCATCAAATAGTAAATTAGAGCTATAATCATGTTGATGCTTTAATCATATGCATCCTCGCGAAACGCATAATCCAAAAACCATTATAAACCATATGATTTTTTTCAAGCTCTTTTTAAAAATCCAATATCTCGGAAAGTCATCACATAAAATATGGCAAAAGTACTTCTTAACAATGTTGCTACAATATTTCTCATATTAAGCTTTAATGTTGGAATTCAAATCTACGCAGTTCCACCACCTGAAGGATATCCAATCCCATATACCGAACCAATTAATAGATTCGTTCTTCCAGAACCATATGGTCCTACCGCCATCAAACAACCTCCTGTTCCCGATGCACTTTACGCTCCCGTTTCCCCGGCACCCGTCGATGTACCTCTAATGGAAGCACCGGTTGCTCCATTTGCTCAACCTTTTGAGCTTCCAGCAGTTGCGCCCGCAAGACCATATCCTGTCTCATCCAATAAACCATGCGCATGTCCCATTACACATGCCGCACCTCCGGCCGTGGCCCCCATGAATCAAATAGGAATTCCTTATAATGAACATCCTAATATTGGGGGGTATGGTGGTTATTGTAGTGATTGTGGCGGATTGCGTGGACTAAATGGGTTTAATGATGTTATTTGAGGATTTCGTGAACAATAGTTTTCTAAAAATAAAAAAAAAAAAAATTTTTTTTTATTGTGCATATCATGCAATTAAAAAGGGCGGTCAAAAATAAGATTAAGGTAGAAGGTTTACCTACGGTATTTATTAGGGATACAGTAATAGGTTTCGCGACGCGAAAACCATCATTGTCATGTGTTCAAATATTGATATATCACGTGTGAAAGATCGGAAATAGATATTTGTTTTTACTACGGTTCATATCTTGAAAAAGTTGTCATGTTACAGACAGCGAGAAAAATAAATGAACTTTATGTGCATATGATTTTTCCACGCAAATTGATCACAAGCGTCTGTCCTATACAAATCCAGTATAAATTCAACACCCAGGATATAGTATAAAAGAGATAAAGAAAGGACAAAGATTATCTTCACATGGGCATGAATGACCCACTATGGACGATCTATTGTGTATATAAACATGAATTTCCTAGACATTCCGATGCGCCCACATTGAGAATGTTGCGACGAAAGAGATATAATTTCAAAAGTTCGAACGAGTCA
>CAJVPV010001687.1:0-15006 GCA_910591835.1 Acaulospora morrowiae | reverse complement strand
CCAGAAGCCTTTCCTCATGCAACCTTTCCTGCTTCGACCTGTTTTCAGCCCGCGATCGTCAGAAAGACCAGAGGTCCTATCTTCATGCAGCCTAACTAAATTTGATATAGATCCAGATGTTTGAGTACGACACCTGTAAGAAAACCGGTAAACTCACAAATGAAGAATGAATTTATGCATTTTGCCCCCTGTGGGTATTGAACTAGGGACCTGCATTTGAAGACCATGGAGCACTACACACTGTGCTATTGATCCACTGGTCTCTCTAATATAAAATTTCAAAATACTTGACTTGTTATTGAATTATTGATTTTCTCTAAGTTGCTTTCTGTTTGATTAGATATTCTATTGCTAAGTATTTATGGTTTAAGCAGATGAAACAGATTTTGTCAATAAGCTTAACCTATAAAAGTTGAGTATTGCTTAAAGTAAAAATAATTTGTTTTGTATTTTTTTTTATTTTCTAAGTTTTTAAAACTAAGAATAGCAAATTTTTTTCTCAAGTATTTATAATTGCAAGAGATATAATAAGTTTATTTTTGTATTTTGATAATCTCTTTAAATTATAACTTGTTGTTTCTGATAGAAAATTGGTTAATTTTATTATATAATAGTTATGGTATTATTTAATTTTATTGGTTTTTAAATATAAAAAAATCCAGATTAGATATGTTTTAAAAGAAATAAATCAACATTGTATAATTTCATTATGATTTTTTTATTAATGAACTCTATAGTAGTAGATTGCCATATACTTTCTATGTTATGTTTTATATTATTTATTTTTCCATATTTGAAGAAAAAAATATATACTTCAGATAATATAATACTTAGAAAAATGTTCTATGCATATACTATTCTTGTTTTGACTTTATTTGTATTAATTAGCTTTATAATTATGAGATGAATTGTGATATTATTCTATAGTATAATATTAGTTACCTTATTTGCTTCTTTTACAAAACCAAAAAAGACAATTGCAATAGAGTTGTTTTTTTCTATGACATGTTTGAAAAAAGTAAGAGATTCAAATTATGCTAATTCAATTAAGAGAGTATTATTTTTCTTCAAATTTTTTTTCCTGGAATAGTATCTAAATTAATAATTCTCTTGTAACAATGTTTTTTATATTCAATTTGTAGTTAGTAGTTAAATTATAAGATTTGTAAAAAGGTTTAGGCTATTATTGATTGTAATTTGCTTTTTCTTCTTATTGAGTTTTTATTTTTTTATAAAATATTAATTGTCAATTTTTGTATTTGAATCTTAAAATCCAATAGAAGAAGAATTGGAAGAAAGGTTATTTGTATTTATACTGAAAGAAAAGATATTGATATTTTTTGTATTTATAGAAAAAATATTGTATATAGTTTATATGATATTGGCAGAAAAATAATATAGAATGTAACTATATAAATATGATCCAGTATATAATATGCTCAAATTTTTATTAGCAAATCCACTATAGTCTATAGTGGTATATAAAACAATAATGTAATTTTCAAAGCTTGAATTAGTTATTAACTCTAATTAGCTTATTAATTACAAATAGTTTATTATAGCTTAGTGGGAAATACAGTACATGATATGATAATAGCTTAGAAAGACATGTCGTGGTTAAAAATGGATCCCTAAATTATTTAACATATAAAATTTTGCAAATCAATTATGTCCTTTTGAAGGAACATACGTAATTAATTAATTATTTTTTTGGAAGGGGCTAAATGCGATACATGTGCAGCTTTTATTAATCAATTGCAGATTACATAGTCATTATATGAACAGTCTATTTAATTAACGCTACCTGTCCATTTCTGCCTAAGTACCAATTTACACCTCATGGGTGGGTCCATACTTGGATTTTTGAAGGTCGATTCTTATCAGGCACATGTTAATCTTCTGTAAGTCATTTTTGTTAATCATAATAGTTTGGACCATGTGGCTGTAACGGATTTTACACTTGTATGTACTTTCTAGTAAATGCTCTGCAAATTCTTCCTATAGTTGACACACACTACCAAATCTAGGGGCTCGGTTGCTGATCAAGTGAGGCATGACTCCTAAATCTTCTAGTAGATACTCCATAGGCTTGCAGTTGGCTTAAGCTGCCAATCTAGAGGCATAAATACCAAGCAGGGTGCAACTTCTATATAGTTATAATGCTACTCACCTTGTGCAATACATAATTATTTATTTATTATTTTAATAGGAATATAATTTAAAAAACATTTGAATCAAATAGCTCAAATTGCAAAAAACCTTTGTAAGTAGTTTTTTTTTAATCTTATATTTAAAAAAAAACTTTTTTAATAGTAAGAGACATTTAAATTATATTCTTGTCTTTAATTTAAAAACCTATCTTTAGTCTTGATCATATAAAAGAAAAAAAAATATAGTAGAAATATAGTAGCAATATAGTAGAAATATAGTAAAAATATAGTAGCAACATAATAAAAATGTAGTAATAATATAGTAGCAATATAGTAGAAATATAGTAAAAATATAGTAGAAATATAGTAGAAATAGTAAAAATATAATAGCAACATAGTAGAAAAAATTTCATAAATAAAGAAAAGTTGTTTTTTAATTACAAACTTCTTAATTAGGACATGTGATTACTATTTTCAAACTGAATGAATTCTAATTAACTTACCTAATCCAGTATTTGTCATGTGAAAAGAATATCTAAAACTACAAGAAAAAATAATAAAGACCAGTTAAAAAAAGTGAACAATGAAAAAAGAAGGAAAGAAATAATGAACTTGGCTAAACAAATTACATGCCTCAAGTAAAAAAGCCAAAACCTTATTGACATTATATAAGGTTTGCTCCAGAGAAGTAACAGACTTGCTAAAAGAGACATCAACAATAGATAATTGATATGAAATTGAAAACTTCTTGTTTTGTTCACTAAAAATATTGTTTTTTTCCTTTCTTGAAGAAGAGAAAACTTGATTTGTTAAAGTGTTTAACTTGATTTTATTTTTTGCCTAGAAGCTATTTTGCAAAGTTAATATAGTAGTAAGAAATTTTTCTTATTTATTATTAAAAAAAAATTTTTTTATGATTTTGATAGAGTGAAAAAGAGTTTTTTTTTTACTAATTGAATAGTTATTATATTATAATATTTTTTGATATTATAATCTAAATATTTATTGAATTAATATAAAAAATAGCTTTATATAAAAAATAATATTTAACAAATTATAATATCAAATATTATATTAAGTCAGTTTAATGTTTTACTTGAAATTGAACTTGATATTTGTAATAAAAACTTGGAAGTACTAACTACAATATTATAATCTATTATATATGTGGTATAAATTATTTTGCTGTTGACTTAATTATCAAAATTTTTGAAAATAATTATATTTAACTTAATTATTTTATATGTTTTAATAGTGACTCAATTAATTGTATCAAATAATTGTATCAAATTGCATCATGAATCTATCAATTTCTACTATATATATATAATCTATAAAATAATAAATTTTTATATTATATTTAATAAATATTTTTTTTTTTTTATATCTAATCAGGCCATATCATCAAGTTTATTTGCATTTAATGTAGGGTAATATTTATCCGAATTACATATATTGAATTTACCCGAGGTACAAAAAGTAAATACATATAGTACCGGTCATAACTGTATTAAAGATTAACTTAAAAAATCGTATACAGCATACCCATCAATGGCCACTGGCCTCTAGATGAGATTAAGGGAAATAAAAAAAGTTGCTCTATCTTAATCCATGTTCCTTGTAGATCTCAATATCATTGCCAACCCTTCACTTAAGACTGTTCACTCCAACTTAATCTCTATGATCCTAAAGTATAAAAATTTTTATTTTTTTTCAAGAAGATAAAGGGGAAAGATAAAGGGAAAGGAGAAAAGTTTGTACTATACATGTGGTAAAATTGAATTCAACTATTTTTCAAAAACCGTATTATGGTAGAATTACTAAGTAACATATAATAAATAATTGGAATTCGTATTTAATTCAGAATCGTATTGTCGATCAAATTTCCTTTTATGGTAATACGACCACATGTATGGTTTGCACTGGTAAAATAAAAACCTCACCAAAACCAATCACTAGCCTAATGAGAGCCTTCTTTGATCTTTAGAAGAAAAGAAACTGGAACAAGAAGGGAGGAGGAAGGCTTCTAAACACTTCTTAACAAAAGGGCATCTCGATGCCTTGCTCTTTCACTATATCCAGTTACATCATCGGTTGTAATGTGATATGATGCGAGGCACGTGTGGATACGTGTCTTGTTTACATTTCTTTTACATATCGATCAATCAATCCAAGATTTCAGCCAATCACCAACCAGAGAATCCAGTGTAACAAAAAATTCAGGATCAAACTGGAATAGGCAAAATTCTCCAAAAAAATCAGAAAAATTTTGACATGCTTGAAAGTATTACTATAGACATATATGCTTGATGAAAGAGGATCATATATCTGCAAAGTAAATTCCTATCAACTTATCTACCTGCCTGGACCACAGGAGTTTTAAACTTATAGTGGACCCAAGATTTTTATAGTACTTGGAAAATGCATTCGCTTGGCAGACCCAACTAACTTATCCACCTGCCTCCAAACAAAAGTATTCACTTATGGTGAACCCAAGGTTCTTATGGAGCTTGGAAAATACATTCACTAGTGGTTCACTTTCTAGAGTTCCAGACCTTTGGAGAAAATAGTGGAGAGTATTTTTCTACAGATTTCTTCTTTCCAGTAAGGTGTTCTTGCCATAAATCAAATGGATAAAGTTTTGTTTATTTTATCACTGAAATATCCAAAGTTTTTCAAAAAAAAAGAAGTAAACAAGTGGAGGAGGCACCTGCCTTTAGGAAGTAATGTTTTTAAGGAAAGTGTATAAATTTTATTATCAAAAATAAAAATTATTTTTGAGAACGTCTGTTTTTTGGATTGGCAAGGAATCAGCAAAAAGAGTTATTGAGTTATTATATTTAATAAATAATAAATAATTGATTATTATTATAAATTATAATTAAAAATTTATTTTTAAAAAATTAAGTTTTATTAAATATATTTCAAAATTTTAGATATTTAAATATTCTATATGGACTTTAAATTATTAGCAAATTCAACAAAAATATCAAAAAATTATACAAAAACAAATATAGTATTCTAATTGTATTTAGAATTAAACTTTTATTAGAAATTCTCTTTACTCATTAAATTTTTCATCAACTTTATCAAAACCCAATATCCAAATCCATAATGTTCAAGATATAAACTTTATACTAAGGATATTTGACATATACTGTAGTTAATTGTTTTTGAAGTCTTAAAACAAATCAATCAAATCATAAACTTAATCAATCAAATTCTTTATTCAAACAGTAATTTCAAATCAATCTCTTAGATATAGCAAATTATTGAATATAACTAATTAAATCTTTTTCACTGCAAATTTTACTAATTGAATTAAAGCATTAATTAAAGCTTTAATACAAATAAATGATTTAATTTGAAAATTACAATACAATATAACCAATATCTTATCAGTTATAGGAATCAAATGAATTCTAAGCAAACTATTAGATATAATTGATTTTAATAGATTAAGAAAAAATATTATTATCAATACTATTCAAAAAAAAATCCATATTGATTTATTTTCAATAGTTACCAACTTATTTATTCAATATAAATATAATTATTCCAAGTATACATGTGATGGAATTGAATTCAACCATTTTTCAAAAACCGTATTATGGTAGAATTACTAAGTAATATATAGTAATTAATTGGAATTCGTATTTAATTTGGAATCGTATTGTCAATCAAATTTCCTTTTATGGTAATACAACCACATGTATGATTCCAAGTATTATCCAATTCTATTTTATTTAATATTGAGTAGATATTCATCATTGCTCAATACTATTTGACAAGTATATTATTTTAAAATTTTTTTTCAATACTAGTTATATAGTTATTATAGGTAAGCTAATATTTAACTAATTATTTCTTTATGATATATAACTTATAATATATACAAATCAAATAAAGAAATAATATTTACCTATAAAAAAAAAAGTTTTATTAAATATATAATAAAATTTAAAATTGACCTATAGGTTAATAGCACAATAGTTAGTGCTCCCAAGTTCAAATCACAAGATACTGATTCAATTCCAAGTAAAGGCAATTGAACAGAATTAATATAGTATCCAGTGCCATGACCTGTTAAAGTATCGTTTAAGCTAATTCACACACTAATCCAAGCAGGCATCAAAAATATGATCTTTAAAAAAGGTGTCATGGCACAATGATTGTCTGATTGGTGTTATGATAATCACTAAAAAATGAAAAGATATATGAAATATTCAAGATGGAACACAATAATGTAATAATCTTTCCTGAAATACATGACTCTTTTCTTGAAAAGTCAAAGGTTTATCTTTATAAGATTTCTATGAGCTGCAATAGATTACAGTAGTACAATATACAATGAATAAGGTTATAATAGGCAATAAATAGAATTGAATAGAGTTAAATAGGATTCAGAGTTATAAGAAGTGTCAGATATAAAATAATGGTGGCAGACTTAACCTGGATGGTCGAAGTTACCTGTGGATGGATTCTAGTTAATATAATTATTAGTATAGTTCTAACCTTTAGATATATATAATATATGTAAAAAATTGAATATATTAATAAAGACTAGAGTAAAGTTTCACTTAGCTGATTAAAAAAAAAAAAAAATTTAGAATTAACTATTTTTTTAAATATATTAAAAAATATATTATTTTTTAAAATTGATATTAAGTTTTATAATAAAAAATTTATTTGTAATATTGTTTTTTTAATATATAAACTTAAAATATAGGTTAAAAAAATGTTTGAATATTAACAATTGGAACTTTATAATTTAAACTATAAAATTAAATAAATATAAAATTACTTTTTTAGACTTGTAGATCTATAGTACAGTAGATAGTGCTCCCAGATTTCCAAACGCATGTTTCTAGTTTAATACCCACAGGGAGCAAATATACAAAATTATTTTTCATTTATGAATTTATCAGTTTTTTTACAAATGTCATATCCAAACATCCGGATCTAGCCAAATTTAGTTAGGCTGCATGAAAATGGGATCTCTGATTTTTTTGATGATCGCAGGCTGAAAACAGGTCAAAGCAGGAAAGATTGCACGAGAAAAGGTTTCTAATCTAACTTTGATAAAAGCCCACAATCCTCCTGGCATGGCAGACTTCATAGCATAAAGAATACTCTAGTCTGGGGCTATCCCAATCCGGTACTTACTTAAAGAAGAAAATCCTGTAGGAAAATCTGAAGCCACAGGTGGTAACAAAGAGTATAATATTTTCTTCAAGAAACTAGGCAAAAAGTATTCAGAATATTTGGGTGTTTTAATCATCCCTGTAAGGTATACCAGTTTCTTGTCTAATTGGATTAACAGGTTCAGATGGTTTAAAACTAATGACAGAATTTTCATCCTCTGAATTAATCCCACCTGATGTGTAAACCCACTTCCTGGATGGATAAGTTCATATAGTTAGGTTAACACTGCAATAGGCTACAATTAATCTGCACTTTGATGTATGAGATCACTAATGTAATGGTTCTAAACTTAATGTTTAATAAAATCCACACATTTAATGCCCATTTGCAGTTAAAAAAAATAAAATAAAATAAAATAAATTTACTTTTTTAAAAAAAAATAATAAGGTTTTTTATTTAATATTAATAAATTTATAAAAAGAAAATTTATAAAAAGTTTATTGATTAGAATAATTCAAGTTACTTAAAATAAAAAAATATTATATAGTTTTTACAAACATAAATATAACTTTATATTTTATTTATTATTTATTGAATACAAGCAATAGAATATTTAATACTGGACATGTGATACAGTATATGAGGAAAATACTGCGCGAACATTACCAATCGAGTAATTTACTGTTGTCCCCACCGCAACTTGGTTTACTGCTCTTACTCCAATCATAAACGCCAGATCTCTTTGAAAAAGAATTTTGATCCCATCCCGCCTGGATTAATGCTTTACTAACATCAACATTCGTCAAACATTCGGTTGGTCTTTTGTCATTTCCCTGGCAATTTAAGAAACATAGGTTTTCATCTAATATTAAGTACGAATTCCTCATAACTTTATTCCCCTCCACCACCATACATTTTTGTCTACGGTGTCTTTTCACAAAATCATCATACTCCTGATCACTGATTACAAAATCTCGCGCATCTCTGAGTGTATTTTCTCCACCATTTTCGTTGTCAATAATCAACACCTGAAAGCATTTCCATCTAAACGGTTGTATCATTTCTATATGTTTGTTCATATCTTGGAAATAATTAAATTTGTTGACTACGGTATTCAACTTGAACTTTATATTATACTCTTTACACCATCTGCTTAATTCTTTTAACTTTTCTACATGATTTCCTTTCCCCCTCCCTATTTTTATATTTGTTGATTCATCGAAGGAATCACATGAAATCGCGAGGATGTCGATATAATCCTTGTTTTCATCGAGAAATTTTTTGGTTATTTTACTTCCATTGCTAACAATGGACACTGATTCTAGATGAAGAACTTGTTTGGAATAACGAAGTAAATGTTGTAGATATTTTGGGTAGAGGAATGGTTCTCCGCCTGCAAAGTTTAACTTTTTCATGCCTGCATTTGAGAGTTTTTGGAGAACAACTTTTGAAGATTCTAATGTTGGCATTGCAGAATTTTTTGCTGTATGAAAGCAGAATCCACATTCATAATTGCAATTTCGAGTAAAATGAAAGTTCACAGATATTGGGATTGTTTCTTTATTTGACGCGGTTAATTTGAAGTTGGAGCGCAATTTGTAGGTTAAGGTGATTAAAAGTACCGTTGAAAAGATTATAAACAAAATCATTTTCTCGATTATACAATTTTTTAGACTGGTCCCAATTAAAATCTTTGAAAAGATCTATAGTGACGGATAAAAATCTTTCATTTTTATATCCGAATTGTTTTTATAAATATAATATACTTCCGGATTATCTGATAATATGTCCGACTGTGCATTTGCTTTTTAGTTACGTGCACTATGACATCCTGTATATCGAAAGCTTCATATTACAGGTTTCTTTTGTTGAAGTTGGCGTAGGTGTTTTTAGAGTCACGCGAGATAAGTTATTTAGACTATTCAAACGCCAAAGAAAGTTTGATAGAGTCCGATCCTGGTTTTGTTTTGTTTTTATTGTTTATCCGGAACAAATACATGAGATTTTGTAACAAATTTTGTTTCCAATTATGGACACAAAGCAATCTGTACGCCGAGGGTTCAGCACTGGCAAAAACTAATGAAGATCATAAATATATACAAAATTGAGAATTGAGAAAACGATTTTTTTTTATTGTTTTACAATAAATTTTCACAATTAAAAAAATATTGAACAAAATGTTGCTGACTAAAAAAATATAAAGGGAAAGTCGCGTCAATATACCCGAATTTATCACGTGACAAGACGATCGACAAAACAATAGAGTTAAAACATATGGTTAATTCTTTTCGAAGGCGGACAGGGAGTTTTCGGACCCCAGAATAATTACCCCGAAAATTTATATTGATACATATATACAATAAAAATTCCAAAAATAGATCTGGCCCCTAAATTTATATTGTATATATTAATCGAAATAATATATGCGGCATATACTTACATAAAATCACGTGATTGATCGTCACGTAACGAAATTTGCGCGAAATTCGCGAAACTATAAAAACCATAAAAACCAACATTAATATTTCGTGGAATTAACTTTATTTCAATATAATAATTAATAAAATTTTATTTATATAAATGATAAGTATT
Organism: Acaulospora morrowiae; assembly: GCA_910591835.1. Classification (NCBI taxonomy): domain Eukaryota; kingdom Fungi; phylum Glomeromycota; class Glomeromycetes; order Diversisporales; family Acaulosporaceae; genus Acaulospora; species Acaulospora morrowiae. Next base: position 5,119 of record CAJVPV010001687.1, on the reverse strand, counting down.
TATTAATATAATTTAAAATAAATTAATGTTTTTTTATTCTTAATTAATTTTTTTAATAATAAATAATAAATTAAATTAAAAAGATTTTTTTTTAAAAAAAAAAATTAAAAAATATAATTAAATATAAAATAGAACTTGCATGGGAGGAAATAGTTGAACCCAAAGCCATATATAGCTATTCCTATACTTTAGGTTCTATTTTATATTATAGTTAAATTATATCTCCATTGGAATAGGAAAATTAGGTGTTTTTTCTATTCTAGTAAGTAATCTTTGTCTACTTTTACTACCATTACTATTGAGGTATTTGTTGATTGTCTAAATGATGCATATTTTGTTTTTCTTGTATATTTAACTATTTTTATCTTGAAAGGAATTTCTATATAATCTTTAAAGTTAAATGTACTAAGAGTTAAAACATATAATTTGTTATTAAATCTTATAAATAATAAATATAAAAAAAAATTATCTATAGTTAATTTGTAAATATTATTTTTAGGTTAAGTACATAAATAGGTATTAAAAATAATATTGAAAGAAAATTAGATTTTGCTTTTAAAAAAATTAATTAATTTTTCAAGGATATGAATGTTTTGAATTGTTTCACCTTCAGAAAATTATCTTAATAATATATCAAAGTAACTATCAATAATCTTTTTTTCATAATATTTAACAAAAAAATTAAGAAAAAATCTTTTGTTATAATGGGATAATAAATAATTAAAAATAAAGTGTAATAATAGTTCAACTGATCTAAAATGAGAATCAGAATCTGACCAAAAGCAAATTTTATGAAATTGTAATATAAAGAATTTAAAAGAAGTTAATTGATACAATCAGAAACAAATAAAGAATCATGGATAAAATTTTTTAAAAAAAATCAAAATATTGTATTTGGATTATACCATTATTATCTTTATAATAAATAATAAATTCTAAAAAGAAATTTGTGTTTTTTTATAAAAATTTCTATCAGTTTCAATAGGACCACCATCAATTTTAAAATTTTCTTTAAAATCTATAACTATAATACAAAAAGTATTTGTGATACAATCAATAGATTTTTGATAAAGATATTGTTGTTGAGTTTTGAAATAAAGATATTGATAATAAAAGTAAATTTGATTTTGTAATTAAAAAATAAGATGGATATTAGAAAAATTAATTTGTTGTAATTTTTTTTAATTTTTTTTTTCTTCAATACAAATTGGATACATATTTGTTTTTTTTTATGCTTTTTTGAAGTTTGAAGAACAATATTTATAAAATATTTCAAGGAATAATTTTAAAGAAAGATTTTATATTTTTAATTCAGAATAAATTTTTTTTTTTTGGTTTTTTCTAAATAATAAATTTGAAATTAAAATTAGTAAAAATATTTTCAAAAGAAAAAAGAAGTTTTGGAAATTGGCATATTTTAATAAATAATTGAGAATTTTGTAAAAGGGATTAAGAATAAGTTCAATGGTTTGTTTGATAATAGCAGATTTAAAAGAAGAAATATATCTTTGATAATTTGATAAAAAAAAAAGATTGATTATTTGCTTTTTTTAAAGAGGTATTGAATTGTATATTACTAAAGTAAAAATCAAGATTTATTAATTTTAATCTACTATATAAACTAGTTATTAAAGATAAAAAATTGAATTTATATTTTGTAGGAGTATTTGTATGCATAATTTTTAAAATTGTTAAGGATTTGTTTAGTTTTTTTTTGCATATTTTGAATCTGAAAAAAATGTTTTTTCGATATTAGATTGGTTAAAAAATAATTATATAATTGTGTTAAATTATTTTCTGATAAATGAAAAGCCACATTATATAAAATTGAAGCAGCAAGATTTTTTTTAAAAAGAAGAATAAGAATTCAAGAGTAAAGAGTAAGGATGAAAACAAAGTAGTTTAGAAATATTTTTTCTTAAATTTAAAGAAGGCATGATATAATAAAAAAAATATAATTTTCAAATTAAAAAAAATAATATTTAAAAGTTGTATTTAATAATTAGTTTCATACAAATTCACAAACCAATTTGATTGTCTATAATATAATCTAACAATACAAAAGTTTTGCAATACAATAGATATATGCACAACATAATAAACATAATAATATGTGTAATCTGCAAATGATTAATAAAAGCCGCGCATGTATCGCACTTAGCCCAAAAAAAAAAAAAAATAAAAATAAACATAATAATATGTAAGTTATTAAACTATTAAACTATAATACAATTAAACAATTGAAATACAAACTAATTTAAATTATTATAGACTATATATAATTATAATTTTTTTTTTAATAGTAGAATGGCAGAATTTTATTAAATAATCATCAATTTTACATATATATCAAACATCATCTATTGCTATTATAACAGCTAAATGTTAACCTATTTACTTTTATTACTTCAGCAATATTAATATCACTTATAAAGTGGATTCATATATTTTTGGGGGGACCTATCTAGGGGATAGAAATTCTATCACTAGTTTTAAACCATCCAACCTATCAGTCCATATTTGTCTAAAAACAATAAATACTGCTGACTATTTCCTAAGGTTACTTATCATATCATATTTTCTCACTTACCTAATCTTGTGGCAGAAGACCTCCAATATGATGTGTTCCTTAGTGAATTGCTTTGGTTTTGACTATTGGTTGGCTTTTAGCTATCAAATTCAGGGGCTCTTATGGCCAAGTAAGACATGACTCCTTAAGGAAATTTTTTAATTTCCTGGTAAACACTCTATGCAAATCTGATTGGCTTAGGTTGCCAAATCTAAGGGCATAAATACCAAGCAGGATATAACTTTTCACATAAACCATTGATCAGTATACCATACAAGAGTAGTGTCGATACAGTGCTCTTCTTCAAAACTTCCATATTTGATAATTAACAAAAAGGGAAAGTGTTGTATGGGTTTAGATAAAATAGGATACAGTCCAGTCTGTACATCCAAATGAGTGATTGTGATTAGTAGTTGATAAGGGTTGGTTAAGATGGGATATAGCCCAGTCTGCACACCCAAATGTATAGTGATATCTTTCATTAAATGACTATTGTAACACCAATCAGATGATTGTCACACCACTATATCTTAATGGAAAGATCACAATCTCAACATCCACTGAATTAGTATATAAAATGACTTCTTATAAGAAACAATACACAATTGATTATGGTGCCAAATACCATAGTAATCTATTCAATCACCTTCACATGAAATTGAACTGGTATTTTGTGATCTGACCTGTGGAGCACTAACCACTGTGCTATGGATCCACAGGTCATTATATATAATTATAATATAAAATTAATTTTATAATATTATATAATAAAGTAAATATGTATGTAATATAATATAATTAGAAACAAATTTGTACTTAAAAATTCTAGACCTTAATTCCTTATCTCAAAAAAATTTAACTAACATTTTGTTATCTTCAAAAAGAATTATTCATACAATATATGAATCTAATATTTTTTTAAAAAAAAAATTGCTTATTATGTTTTATATAGAAACTATTATATTTTTTATAAAGAATTATCCAATATTCATTATAAACTAATTTTGTTTGACTATTTATTTATTATTATTATTAAGTATAGTTTTATTAAATGTTATTAAAATTCAGTATCTATAATATATACAGTATATAGACCAGTGTATACATATAGTATAAATTATTTTGCTGTTAACTCAATTGCCAAAATCCTCAAAAATAATTGCGTCTAACTCAATTATTTTATATATTTTAATAGTGACTCAATTAATTGCGTCAAATAATTGCGTCAATTGCGTCAAGGATCTACCAATTTCTACCACATGTATAGTACTAACCACTGTGCTATAAACCCACAGGTCTTAATTAAAGAAAAAATAATTTTTTGTTATTCAAATTATATTATTATATTATTATATTTTAATAAACTTTTTGTTAATTATAATTATAAATAGTTGTCAAAATATTTTTATTAGCTAAATAACAATAAAATTAAATATTAAAATATATACTATATATAATAATTTATTAAATTTTAAACTTAAAATATATTAATTATAGTTAAGTTATATTAAATAATTATATTTATTTATTAATTTATTGCTAAATACTATTATGTTATAGTCAAATTATTTGCAATTATTTATTAAATAATTGCCACAACCTTACAGCAGACATCCTCCATCTCCTGAAATCAAACAACATTTATATTAAAGCAACAAAAAACTTCAAGCTAACCACTCCTATTCCAGAAAATAACGGGAACTCATTAGAAAAACTTATGCCAAACTCATGGTATGACAAGAACAGAGACAATCTGAGGAAACATAATCTCATATTCATCGAACAAATAACCAATACCACGAACTCACACTGCATCACATGGACACACTTCAAGACTCGTGGGGGTGCAAAGTACATAGGACGGAAGCCAGGCTGGTTTGAGGAAATCACCTACTGGTTCCAAGAAAAAGAAGACTACCACCCAAAAATGATCATTAATGCTTTTGCCACATGTGACCTGGCGAATCAGAACAGCATCCGACACTATAGACACATCTCTACGATCATTGACCAAAATATCTACATAGGTAAGGTCAACAAGCGGGTTAGGGTACTCCAGGACAAATTCAAAGCACAACATTATACACAAATATCAGGAGATTCTCCAATTGCAAAATGCCATGGATGTGAAATGGACACGCAAGGAAAACCAAACACATGCATCAGGGAGATCAATACCAAGGATGCAATTGCCATTCCAGTCAAAAAAACAAAAAACAGCTCAAAGCAGTACAACCCCATATTAGGGAATTTTCCCCGCGTCCAAGTATCACCAAACTCCATCAGACAAATCCATAATTGGAGTAACACATTATCAGAAGTAGCAAGTACGCCACAGATCATCATCAGTGACACAGCAAATGACACAATTGACACGGAAGAATTCACAGGACTCAAATTACAACAAAGGATCAAAGAAAAACTTAAAGAAATAAAAGAAACAATCCAGGACTGGAGAACAGTAAACATCTTCACAGATGGCTCACTAGACAAATATGCCAATAGGCAAGTCAAAATGGGTATAGGAGGAATTATTATCAATCAAGAAAC
>CAJVPV010001686.1:0-15010 GCA_910591835.1 Acaulospora morrowiae | reverse complement strand
AAACTTGGGTCCTAATCATTTTAATCAGTGAATGCTTCTGTATCGTACACAAGTTGTCGAATATTTTCATGGCATAATTCAATTTGATAATAACCGGAGTCGGTTTGTGGATTACAGTGAAGGTACAATAAGAGAAGGTAATGTAATGCAGTGCTGGGAGCTTTTTCTTTGACTAGCGAACTAGCATATTGAACAATGAGCGTGTTGAAATTGAGATAAGGGAATGCTTTCTCTCCAGCCTCAACGACTAAAATTAAGTTTATGAAATGAGGTAGGTATGATAAAGTCTTCAAGTGAATCTGCAATATTGCAAAGAAAATAACGCATACGTAATGCCATGGTTTCTCCATAATCGGGTATTCTAAGCAATCCATAATACGAAAGTGCAACAGCAAAATGTACCGCATCTTCAGTATAATCTGTCTGAAATAAATAATGAGCCGCCTACGAGAATGAGAAGTGGTAATGTTAAGCCATATTCTTCATGTAGATAGTCGTAGATGCAAGCCTAAATAACCTAAATAAAACATTTACCCTTTCAAATTGGGCTGTAAACAGTAGAGCCCGAAAATATTGTATAGGGTCTTTTCCACCATGATTAAAATGATTAGGACCCAAGTTTCGAATTGTTTTTTGCAAGTCTTCTAATGATAGCGTGTCATTTGAGGTTCCACCAACTGATTCAATCTCTCGAATGCACATTAGCTGAAAGAAAGTTTGATTTTTAACAAATTTTACTTGAGGTCAAACAATGCAATAGAACAATGAATCACCTTCATCCACATGAAGTCTTCTGAAGTGAGGAGAACACTTTCAATTTGAGGTTTCTGCGGTAATTCTTCAAGCTGGGCGACTACTTGATACATGATGAACTTATATGGATCTTTATCTTGAAAAGTTAAGGAATTCCATTGTTTCATATCTGCGACCAATTTTTGTCGATCTTGCGGAGGAAGACTGAATTGTTAATAGATTTGGTTATTCTCAGAACGTGAGATAAATGCACGTTCAAAATAGAATTACTACAAAACCTATTATTGTTTGAAACAAATCGAGAAAAATATGTAACAAATTGTAAATCCTGTCTAGGCAACAACGGTTCGTAACCCTTTGCAACCTCCAAAGCTTGTTGGTAATAACCCTGTCTCACGAGAACAAAGATGTGGCCCCATATTGGAACATTATCTGCCATCTGTAAAAAAAAAAAATTAAAAAAATTAAATATGAATATTAAAAATAAGATATAATGAATTCGAAATCGTAATACGTGTAAATTATCCGTTGGAATTCCTCCATTTGGTCGATGGATGGCACGCAAGACGGCCCGCGCCATGTTAATGGCAGATGGTAGACCTCCTAGCATAGCTTCGCTCCGAAAAGAATTTACATAGGTATTTGACCACGATTGATAACTAGATATCGATTAAATTAAAACTTGTATCCATAAAAACAAAATACACGTTCTAATAATTGAGATATCAAAATTTTTCATACGATTCTTCCAAATAGCGTTTTGAACCGTTTATGAGGTATCTGCAAAGGTTTTTAAATGTCGCGTCAAAAGAAGGAGAGTGGTATGCTGATTTAAAGTGCCCTTGCTTCAGTGGATTTCGTGTGAAGCGTCCGTCAACAACATTACTTTCTCCAACGATATGTGCAAGTGCTTGCCAACATTGCACCAGCTTTCTTCCCTAATTTGAGAAAGATAAAGAACAGATTATTTGTTCTAATGAGCAGACAAATTAAAACAAGACATGAGTGTAAATGACCATTCATTTTCCTACATAATCTAGATTGATTTTCTTTGCTGCGTTAATAAATTCATTTATAACGCCATACTCAATTTTAGTCAATCTCGAATTGTTCAATTTAACCACGACATCAAAATAGACCAAATGTCGTTGATTTAGTTGCAAGGTAGAATCACTCCTAAATGAAACGCGTCCTTCTCCTACGGTAGCATATGATGACCTCTTGGCACATTGAAAAAAAAGATCCTCAGATTGAGATGTTACAAGAAATAAGAAAAAGAAAAAAAAAGAGAGATTCGTACAAACCATTGTTGATCGAGGGTTGGTGTTTGATAATGATGTGCTCGGCGAAAATCGTGTTTGCGTTACATTACGACCGCTTCCAACGCTGACAGGTACTTCCGAACTACTTACAGACCTCATTGGCACATGTTGACCAAGTTCTTCAAACACTTTTCTCTTGAATCTATCCCAATCTTGGTGCAAACATCGATCAAAATGGGAGTTATAATCATTGATGGTCTGAATTTTAACACAGTATAAAGGACAGACATACCAAATTAGAGACAACAAAAAATTTTTTTCATATTGGGTTTGGCAACATCAAAAATACCTGCGTATAACCATCTTTAATGATACTTGTGATCGTTTGTTGATGTTTATGATCGAGGTATTTCTATTTCCCAGATTACAATATAAAAACTATCGTCTCAATGAAAATATCGTATAACAAAAAAATTTTCAAATTAATACGTGTACCTCGACATCCGTATCCGGCAGGACAACTCGCGGTTCAAAGGCACCCAAAACGTTAATGCTTTTTACTTCTTGTGTTAATTTATCTCCATCAATCCCAATATTCGCTAAGAAATATGGACTGGAAGTGTGTTAGCACAAAGAATTGCGAACTTGTGAAGAACAGATTATAAGAACACTTTCGTATCCGCTCAAAACACTTTTTTAAAGAAAGCAAAAGTAACACGGTTTCTGACCGATATGTACCTTTAAGCGATCGCGAAAGTTACATATATAGAAACAAAAGAAAGACGGAAGTCTTTAACACATACGCTTTTCTTTCGGGAGTTTCTCCAGGTTTTACAACTTTATCAGCAAGTTTACGCGACTGTTTCTCGATTTGCTCTAGATTTCGTTCAATGGGAGGTAGATCGCGATTTAAAATCGCATTCGCTACATTTCGAGATCTCTCCGCAAGCTGTTTCAGTTGTATGTTGGCTGCCATTCCTTTTGTCGCTATGGAAAAGCAAACACATACCATGTACTATTCTATAACTGCCTAGTTGTGCATATCACGTGATTAAATTACATTAAAATACTTGAGTTTATGATAATTTTGTAGTTGTACGATCGATCATGACTTCTACCAAACAGCTTTTGGTTGACTTACACGTTAAATATATTCAATCCCTTGATACGGTATGTACACTTCGAGATTTACGCTGTTGGAGAACGAGAAAACGCCAACATTACACATTATTATTTTTTTTTTTATAGAAAAAGGACGACTTGGAATATTGGCTCACAGAGCACCTACGCCTCAGCGGTATCTACTGGGGCATAACGGCTCTGGACTTGTTGAAAAATCTCGATGCTCTTAATAAAGAAGACGTGGTGAAGTATGTGGTCTCTTGTCAACATGATAATGGTAGTCTCCCAGAAGCTATTCAGCGATTTCATTTTTGAGCAATGGTCATTAGGAGTCAAATCGACTAATGCGAATTCTCTTAATTTTTAGGTGGTTTCGGGGGTCACGTTGGTCATGACCCGCATCTGACAAATACTCTTTATGCGGTGCAAATTTTGTTGATTGAAGATGCATTGGATGCAGTTAATATCGAAAAAATAGTCGAATGTGAGTAGGATCGGTTAGTCGATACTTGGATTGGGCAGTTTTATTACGTAATGTGACTCACGTATGAAACATACGTGAATTTATTTACGGTTCTGCAGGTTTTCAGAACCTTTACTTGACATCACAACGTTACGTAGGATTCGCGGCAATACAGAATTTCTGATTGAAGTCATCTTCAACCTTAGATGTCGCATCTCGCCAAGATCGTCAATCGGGTGCTTTCACGGGTGATGAATGGGGAGAAGTTGATACGCGATTTTCGTACTGCGCACTTTCGTGTCTTTCCCTCTTGAAGCGTCTCGATGCCGTGGATGTTGACAAGGCTGTTGAGTTTATTATGCTTTGTAAAAACTTCGATGGTGGATTTGGTAGTACCCCTGGAGCCGAATCTCACGCTGCGCAAAGTGAATATGAAATTGGAAAATCGCTGTTTTTTTTCTTTTGCCTAAATAACTAAGCTTAACATTCGAATGTTTGTTCCATCCAAAATTCAATCTAACAAGTCTTTTGTTGCGTCGGTGCTCTTGCCATTGTCAACTCCCTGCATTTAGTTGATGCGGATTTACTTGGCTGGTGGCTCTGCGAACGACAGTTGAAAAATGGCGGATTAAACGGTCGACCAGAAAAACTTGAAGATGTAGGGTCACAAAATATTGTCTACATATTCCGCGTAACCTTTACGCGCTAAAGATATATTAATGATGCAGGTGTGTTACTCGTGGTGGGTACTGTCCGCGCTAAGTATCCTGGGTAAAATCCACTGGATAAATAAGGAAAAGCTGATCGAGTTTGTTCTAGCGGCTCAGGTATATACACTTTGGAGTCATTTTCTGGCTTTGACTCGCACATTTTCTAATGCAAAGTCATTTAAGGACCCCGAATCTGGAGGAATTGCTGATCGGCCGGGCGACATGGCAGATGTGTTTCATACTCTTTTTGGAATTGCTGGTAAATCACGTTTTGCTAAGGAAATCCGTTTCATTATATTTCATTATTCTAGGTGTTTGACAATTGTTAACTTTTTTATTATTATATCAAAGGTCTATCATTACTAGAATATCCGGACTTGAAATCAGTTGACCCGGTTTACTGTCTGCCAAAATATGTTGTTCAAAGAATTGGTTTGGCGGAAAGATATCACGTCTAAAGTTTTTTTACAATACTAGTTCCTTTTGGGGATGTCAATTAGGTGAAATAAATATTGTTCTGCTAAGTTTAAAACCTTTATGAATACACTATGCATTCTTTGGTTTATAATTAGATCAGGTCATGAAATTCTGTTAAGATGTTCTTGATCCATTAAATTATATCATTATTCTTAAATCTGCGAACGCTCCCTTTCGCTATCCTAATAAAGTCTATCTTATATCCTAGTTATCATCATTTTCACCAATATTAGCATACAACGTGAAACTCATTTATTTATTGCTTTTGCATGCAACGCTCAACCTTTCTCTGGTGGTAATTAAACTCTAGAAGGAAAAACTGAATCCTCCCAATATCACTAAGTTACTTTAACCTATGTGACTAATTAAATTATAAGGCATATATTCTAGTATCCAGCCTTACGGCGGCGTATCAACAATCGATAGCCACACGCAAGCACCATCTAAAAGTAAATTTGCCTGATATCCGTCTTGCTAAATTGCTGACCACAGTTCGCGCATTTTCGATTGCGACCTTCCAATTGGCGTTCCAAGCATGTTTTACAAAAGGCATGCATGCAAAGGGTTAGGCAATGATCTTTGAATCGAGTATTACAAGTCGAACACTTCCATTTTGTCTAAATAATAAACATAGAATATGACGAACAAATCTTAAACCGAGATTGCCATGAATAATCAAAATAAATTGTACCTCATATACTTCCAGTAACCTTAAAGTATTTGTAGAAACTGTGGATGATTGGGTCCTCTTGAGTTCCTCTATTTGCTTGTTTTTTCCATCCAGTTGCTCTTTGACGTGCCTAGATTCCTTGAACATCGTTTTTAACTCTTCGCCTCGTTTTCTTACTTCTGCTGAGAATTCCCTGGCTTTATTCGTTCTCTGTCAAAGAGTAACGCATTAAAATGGTGTCAAAAGAATTTCAAACGAAGACCCTTAGATTGATATATATTACATCAATGCGCAAGTTCTCGGAAGCAGTCTTCTCCCTCTTGAGCTCGAGTTCGTACTCCTGAAGTTTTTGCTTATATATGGCCAACGCTTGAATAGCATTATCGGCTTCTCTTTTATGGTTTTCCTGTAATTTTTTATTCGTGAAATACATTCTAAACGCGTCTCCCTTGCTTTAACTAAAATATTAAACATACCAGCTGCGATTTGTAATTCGTCAACAAATAACTATTTTGTCGAATCACATTAATTTGATTCTGGATAACGACAGCCATAGAACTTCTTTCTTTTGTTAATGAAACATTTTCCATTGTCACGGCGTTAAGGCGTTGTTGAAATTTGGTAAGCTAACAAGGATAAGAAAATTAGGATATCATAAAATAAAAAGAGCCAATCATTTCGTTAGTTACCGATTGTTTCAGTGTGTAAACTCTCTGATCCTGAGAACAGATTTCGAAGGCCTTTTTATGGTTTGCATCATCCCTCTTTTCAAGCTGATTAAACATTATTTCGATTTCATGGGATTGTGACTTCTCGTTCTAATAATTAGTATATATCAAATGAGGATTTTGAAATAATAAATCTTATGATTATGAAAATACGGCATCATACATTTTTGAGAATTTCATTAATATCTTCAAGATCTTTAATTCGACTAAGCAATTCAGTGGGATTTTGTGATATTGGTAGATCTGATGCAGGTGGGTCTTGAGGTCTAATCAATAAAGATTCCTAAATTAATATGTATAAAGCAAAATTATCTTGACAAGATATAAGTAAAACATTTGGACCTTTGTTCGAATTTATTCGATTTGTAGGAAAGCATATCGGTAATGTATTTGGTTAAATCGGTGCCCTGAGATTCTCTGAACGTCAATTCATTTGTTGATAGATGAACATTGCGGATCTGCTCGATGGCACTTTTATTTCCGTCATATGCTGCGATCTTAATATTAAGCTTACGTATTTCTTCCTTCAGAATGTTGATAAATTCCATGCGATCACTGGCAAGCATTCTATATTTAACGAAAATACATATCACTCAGTTTAACATATATATATATATACGTCTAATACAATATTGCGAAAGAAGTCGGATTCATATTTTACCGAATTGCCGAATTTTGGCGAAAGTCTTGTGGTATCATGGAACGTAATGTTTCTACATCCTTAACCAATTCATTTCTCTTTGCACGAATGCGATCCAGTTCGCTAAGATATTCTTGCTTTACCTCCTGAAATTCCTGATCCATCCGCTTCATTTCAGACTAATAAAAAATAAATAGAATTTTAATGTTTAAAGAAGTTCAACCGAATTAATTGAAAGTCTCAATATATATCACACCTTCAATAAATCATCAGCTTTATCCCGAGAAGCAGTGAGATTTTGTACTTCTCTGGTTTTTTCATCAAACAAGGCAAGCAGATGATCATAGGATTGACGAAGTTGATTGAGTTCTAATTCAAGCGATTTAAATTTCTCGGATTCCTTAACGCGTTCCTCCGGTACGTATTTAAACTTTTTTTCAATTAATATCGTCAAAAAAAATTTTTTTGTGAGAAAACATCCATAAAACGCCTAATAAGTTTTCTCACTTCCATTTAAATATACCTTCTCCTGAATCTCATATATTCTTTTTCTCAACTCAACCTTCTCGGCCTGAGAATCATTACACTCTTTTAATCGAGCTTCGGCTAGTGCCCTTAAATCTGACAATTCCATTCTTTCCGCAATAGGTCGACTTGAAGAATTACTCTGTTTTGATGAATATCTTAATGCATCGCCATATATTAATCAAAAATATTTACAGGAAAACGGGCTCTTACCGAGTGGTCATTAGATTCATTTTTTTTATCGAGTAAATAAGGATTTAATGTAAAACTATTAGATCTATCTATATTTTTTTCTAACTGAGCCAATTTGTCCTGAGCAGTTTCAAGCTGTTGAGAAGTTGATTCAAGACTTGCTTTAGTTGTCTCCAACTCCCGTGTAATGGTATTGACCTTTTTGAAATAAAACAAAACAAAAAAATTAATGTTTTTGCAGATTTTTAAAAAGAATATATATATATATATATATGTATACATCAGTTAGAGTTTTGTCCTGAAATTCGACCGTTTCTATGGCGTTCTGGTAAATTTTACTTAAGCATCGAGTTTTGTGAGTGAAAAAGTCAACGATCTGCGATTCTTCATTTTTGTCAGATTGCAAGGTTTTTATGAAAACATCTTGTTCATGTAACCAAATGAAGATCTTCTCGATAAACGACTGAACTATGTTCTTTGCATCTTCAAGTGTTTTGTCATCTCGGATGACAGTCGATATTTGTTGTAAGTATGAGAAACTAAAATTGTCTGAATTGATACAACGAAATCAAACATTAATATGTCAATGTCGATCTATATTTACTAAAAGAATTTTGTCAAGACATTTAAGTAAATTAAAATCATTCTTTTATAAATTATGAGAGATGATGAATAGATAATAGAAAAATAAATAATGCCTATATAAGAAATAACATACTGTCGTCAGCGCTGGATTTCATTGGAAACCCCGCATCATCAAGCCGTTTCAAATGACTTTGCAAATATTCCAAAAGCTTGAATGAATAAATGAATCGGTTAGAAAATTTATACCATCGACTCTAGCAATTAGTAAAAATATATGTATATAACTAACATCTTCAATTCTCTCCAACTGATTTTTGTACTCTGCTTCTCCTTTTACCAGTTCCTGATTAAATTCTAATGCACGCTCGGCTTGCCGCTGATATTCTTTTAAAGCCCGAAATATTGCTTCTTTTTGATATTTCTGTTGCGCAAAAATAATATAGCATATGAGCATATTAAATGAACTTAACTAATCGTCGACAATCCTTGATAACAGTCCACAAACCTCGAGCCATTCTGGATCCGAAATATCAACATTAGCTATCACATGGTAAATGTTTGAGTTACTGTTACTATTGTTTGTGTCCGGATCATTCTGCCCGCCCTCACTCGAACTTGTTGTTTGAAGAATATGTGGCTTTTTTGAAGCTGAACCATGGCTCATAAAAGCATCAGAATGATTTCTTTTTCTCTCTGACATCAAAAATCTTGTTCATAAAATTTTTCATGTAAACAGTAGTTTATATAGTAGTATTTAAGCTCACCTGACCAAAGTGCCAAAGCGTTGGACTAGACGATCAATAGATAAATTTAGAATGTGTGCATCCATGAATCTATGAATTCGATTTATAAATTTATAAATTATTTCAGGATTTAACCTGAGAGTGAAATTATAAAAAATATATTAAATTAGATAAAGAAAATAATTCCCTTGGTATTTTATGATTTTATAAAAAAAGTGCATGATTAGAGATCATATCGCCAGAATCTTTAACAAAAGAAAATTTCTTATGAAAAGGACGATCTGCAATAATCAAAACACGCAGGATATTCTGTTTATTCTTTAACATGCGTTTAGATACATGCATAAAAGATTTGATAAGTTTGGTAAGAGCGAACGGCGCTCAATTGTTTTTCTGAACGAATTTTTTCCTTTATTGATGATCGCATAGTGATAAACATCTAATTTCACGTGATTTTACGTATGGTACTGTTAACCGCCCGACAGCGAAGCTGTTGTACTGCCGCCACCGCCAGTGTTACCATTAGACCCTGAGGCTGTAACGGCGGGATTGGTCTCAGAGAGCTTTTTTTTTCAAATAAAATTATAATTGATATTACGGAATTACGAATGTGATTGAGAACAACTGAATTATTGTCACGCACCTTCATCGATGCACTTTCCCTTCGAAGTTCTTTTATCACGGCCTAAATATGAAAAACAGTCAAATTTTAATAGGGTCTCCAATATTAAGTTATTGTTAAGAAGTATCCCCAATTTTCGAAACTACCTCTAAAAATTTCGATCCTAAATCACACATGAAAACAGATGAATACAAATGGTGCTTACTGCCAAAGCTTCAGGATTTACACCATTTTCGCATAAATTTAAACATAACGAAAGTGTCTCCCGGTCTAAGCCCGTGTTCAGTAATGTGGAAATTTCGTAAAGAACTTTGCACAAATGCTTCACTCATTATTTTGATGACAGGCCGAGAGGAAAAAAAATGTAATGCATTTTGAAAGAACACGTGGTTACTCACCATCCATAGTTTCTCTCGCTTCTTGGATTTTTTGGTCCTCCATTGTTGACAAAAAACGTTGCTGATTGACTTGAACTTGAATCCTTGAGTAAAATTGGCGACAATAATCATGTGATCGTATGATCGTGTGATTCAAGATGCAAGTATAGTATATATTGCATGGCCATTTACTGTGAAATGGAAATGCAAAGATGGTCTACCAGCCGCGACTATCCCCGTTAACCGCCAGCCTTGATGTGTCATCACCTTCTTTTCGTAGTGAAGAAAGCAGTAACAATCAAGATTGGCTACGTAGAAGACAAATAGGAAATTATCAAGACGAGTCTTCATCACTCGTCGATTCTTTTCAATCTCCGTTTCAAGCGCGTCAAATTTCTTCACAACCTCAGCCAACGCGTTTTACATCATTCCCCCTAGAACAACAAACTCAATCAAATATCGCCTCAACTCCGAAGGATGATTTTTTAACCCGTACAAAGGCAACTTCTCAGCCGCAGAAGCAGACTCCTTTTCTCGTTCAGACACCACAACAATCAGTAATACGTGAAAATGAGACCACTCTGACGCCTTCGACCTTAAAGCCCCCCAATGTTCCAGTATTACAGACGTCCACGCCGCAACAGAGTTTAAATACATTTCAGAGATTACCTTCCCAAGGATTTTTAACGGCGCACTCGCCCATAACACAAAATTCTCAAGCATTTAATAATTCATTCAGAATTGCAAGTCAGAGTTCAACAGCTTACATCAATGATCCTGGTAAATCAGTGTATTCCCCTGAACTGTCTGGACGTCCAATAGGGCAGACTGATTCAACTACAAAGCCGAAGCAAGCCGAATCAGCACTGGTACAAACCACACCACATCCCAAACCGAGACAGCAACAAACGTCTTCCAACCGCCCCAAGGGTTCTCCAATTTCTTTCATAATTCGTGAACTTATGATCCAACAAGAATTACCACGGAACAAATACCAGGATCTCGTGAATAATAACACCAAATTATTGTTATACTATCTTTGTATCATGTGTTTTATATTTTTTTTACCATCCTTAAAATTTCATCGGTATGTATTGTGCTAAAATAATGTGATACTGTTCGTTTATTGAATTTTATTATAACATCCTTCTTCTTATAGTGAATTTGTTGAAACAACACTAGTGAAACATTACCGTATGAACTTAACATCTAAATTAATATACGGAGCAGGTAAGTCTTAAACTAAATAATATATCATTATTCTTATTTATATTTATTATATTTCATATTTATTAACTATTTGGTATATTTATTTAAACAGAAATTTTGGTTTTCTTATATTTTGCATATCATCTGTGTAAATTGGCATACATTAACTACCTTTGGAAACAGGAAGACACCAGGATAAATATCATAAGGGAAAAAATAGGTCTTTATTATATATCACTACCCATCAACTAATCACTTATTTTTAAAATACATTAATTAATAAAAAAACATGCATAACATTTCTTTGTTTAGAAAAAGAATTGGCAGAAAGTGAGGAAGCACCAGTAACTAATACACCAACCAGTATCCCTGCCAACTATCCCAATGGAACAGGTCCAACAACACATACAACACCAAGAGACACAACTCGGACTTATCAAACCGCTACTACTACTAATACTACTAATACTACTACCACTAATACCACCGTTACTACTGGTTCCAATCCGATCAGCCTAAACGCCACCACGCCGTTCAGTCAAAACTACACTCCTTCTGGTCAAACTTCAGGAATCACGACTTCAACCACACCAAACTCTTCATTTGTCCCTAATGCCTGGTTCCCGGATGGTACTCCCGTTCCGGTTCAAGTTCCAGTTTCTAGATATCGAATAGCACCATACGTGACTCCAACAAAATTCAGTGAACGACTGGTTAACGTTAAGGGCGTTCCGGCGTTATTGCCTCCAGACCCTGACCCCGACGAAGGAATTGAATATTAATCAGCCGAAGTTCCAATGTTTACTATATCGAAGTACTGTCTCTCTGTATAAATTTATTTACTAAATTAGCTCTGTAATATTATTTATTTTTATGAATAACTGTTATTTAGAGATGCATTTGAGAAAATAAAATGAACATGGCGTTCATCCTATCAACAAACACTTCATCTCATGCTGTCTATCCCACAATAACTTTGGGCATATTCGCATGGATTTGTTGGCATTAGAAAAAAATTTTTTAGTCACTTTTTATCACGAATTTACACAAAGGTTTGCATTTTTTTTTTAATCGGTGGGCATTATCAATTCTGTACTTCATAACTTTATTGGATTATAGTTTCTTTTAAAAAAAAATTCCACAAAAAAAATTTTTTATTAAGTTTGAATACACAATAAAAAAATATACTCTAATTAGAAATTATTTTTATAAATAAAACTTTACGACGAAATAAAAATATTGAAATAATTATTGAAAAGTTTATATAAGATTTTTTAATAAAATTCTTATTCATACGAATAAATTTATTTATTAAAAATTTTTTCTATTTATTTTATCTAATGAATGTACAGTGTGTTGCAAAAAAAAATTGCTTATATTTTTATTGTAACTTATAAAAAAATTATTTAAAAAAAAATAATAACTTTAATATAATTAAATAAACATCTATAAAATAATTTTACTTAAATTACTTTATTAATTATTTAATTATTTAATTCAATATTTTATTTATAATATTATACTTATAAGTTATATATACTTGTAAAAAAAATAATATTTCTTAAATATAAAGTATATAAAAAATTAAATATTAGTTTGCTTACATATTTATACTTGACTAATATTGAAAACCAATTTTAAAAGAATATTATATACAGTGAACCCTCTCTAAATGTACACCTCTCGGGACCATAGGAAAATTTTTGAAAAATGTGTATTTATAGAGGATGTGCATTTATGGAGGTAATTTTATTAAGAATTCTATATACTTGGAACCAAGCTTGACCATGCATTTAGAGAGAGAAAATATAGTAAGTGTATTTATAGAGGGTGCATTTAGGGAGGTCTCTCTGTATATTAAATATAATTGAATAGCAGTTAAGATTTTAATTAATATTGATAAATATCATTACTAATTTATTAATTTTGGTTTCGGTATTAATTTTTAAGTTTAAATACTAAACCAAAATTTTCAGTAAAGTATTAATCAGTTTCAATACTTTTTAAAAATATCAATTAGTAAAGTATTAATTAATAAAGTATTGATTAGTTTTAATATTTTTTAAAAATAACATAAATATTAAATAAATATTTTCAATAAAAATTATATTAAATTATAAATATATAAATGTATTATATAAAAAATTATTTTATTATTAACTATTTTTTTTTTAATTAACTAGCAGAACCTTGCCTAGCATATTTTTATTAATTTACATTTATAAGTCATTATATGAAACACTATCTATAAATTGTTATACATATGCTAGACTATATTAAATATTTTTATATTGGCTTGTTACTATTGACTCTTATTCTGAAAGATCAGGTAATCAGATTGAAACTAATATATCAAAGCACTGTCAGTATTGCTATTATATTTATATATCAGACAGCTTTTTTTTATTATGAAAATTTTAAGAGAAAATAAAGAGGTATATTGAAAATAATATTCTTTTTATAACAAATAAAACTATATAATACCTGTTTGCTCCATTAAGAATAAATCACTTTACTATTATTTGTAATTGAGCTAACTATTTAATTTCTTACTTGCCTAAATGAAGTTCAAAAACATTCAAGGTAAACTTATAATTAATTCTTATAGTCTGAATAATAACTTACGAAACTTTTGCACAAAATAAAACTTACTATCAAATGCCTTCTTGGGATAAGCAATATCAGACCAGTTTATTACTGGATTAGGATGAAACTAGTGCAGGGATTTGCAAAAAGATATTAGATATTAAGGAAGCAATTATTAAACTTGCTTGCAAAAACAAATACCTCATATATTTTACAACCTCTAATAATCATCATAATACCAACTGAATAATCGTCATATCCTGATACCTTTTCTAAAAATCATAATCTTGAATCAGTATATAAAATGACTTCTTATAAGAAACAGTGCTTTTACAAATTATGATATCAGATATAATATTAATTCTATTCAATTATCCTTATATAAGAATTGAACTAATATCTTGTGATTTGACCTATAGAGTATTAACTATTATACTATAGACTCACGGGTTTTAAAAAGAAGAAAAAAGTTATGATTTAATCTAATCACATAATGGTAGTTAGACAACTAATACTTACTATTGCCACATCTAGCCCCTAGTATTAAGATCACTTACTTGGGAATATCTTATGATAATCTTTATCATAAGACTCTAAATCTTCAGTAAAATTTGTAATGCTATTATACTTTAATAATTGGTTTATGATAATAAGGCAACTTACATTTATTATAATTACTCCTGAAATAGGTCTATAAGAATTTTGTTATCATTAGAAATTGAACCTATAACATTGGTACAAAAGTATCAAGCATTTATCAGTGTATTATAGTCCTACTGAAACTTTAACTATTTTTTTTCAAAATGGAAAAACTTGATACTTATATTAAGTTTTTAAAAGAAATTATTTATATATTATATAATAATATTAAAAGTTAAACAATAATAATATAATATAAAACCTGTGAATCCATAATGCAGTAATTAATACTTTACAGGTCAGATTACAAGATACCAATTTAACTTTAAATAAAAACAGTTAAATAAAATTAATATAATATATAACATTATAATTTATAATATACTATTTCTTATAGAAAGCCAGTTTACATACTAATCTAGTAAGCATTAAAATTATAACCTTTACAAAATATGTTATAGTACAATAATTATTTAATTAGTACTATAATGACTATTCATAAGCAAGAATGTAATATGTTTGAATATACAGATTGGGCTATATTTCATTCTAACTAGGATTCCGATTGGTTTCAGTTTCAGTACTAATTTTTATGTAAAAATACCGAACTGAAAATTTCAATACTGTACTGATCGATATCGGTATTTACCGAAATTTATATTTATAGTATATTAAATAAAATTGCAATTTTTATTTTATTATATTAT
>CAJVPV010001685.1:0-15016 GCA_910591835.1 Acaulospora morrowiae | reverse complement strand
ATTTTTAATGTTAATAATTTTTTTGAAATTTCAGTAAAAGAATTTGAAGAGTTATGGCCACTTGTTTCCAATGTTTGGATTTAATTTAACAATTGGAAATACATTAATAAGGACTTTTGGATTGTTTATACTTGTTATTTCATGAAGCATTATGAATTAAGTATACAAAAAGAAAATATTCCAATCAACAAGCAAAGAAAAACAAGTAAACAAATGACAAATTTATGTAATGCAAAAATCAAAATCATATATATTTTTGCAACACAAACAGTTAGATTAAATGTTTCAAAAATATATCAGATCATTCACATTCAATTGAAGATAGTGATAAACTAAAACATCCGAAGATTATTAGACAGCTAGTAGCAAATGAAGCTAAGAAACCTTATTCACCACCAGCTATTGTCATTGCTGTAAAAGAACTTGCAAAGGAAAAAGGTTTTGATGCTATTACTCAAAATTTGTATCGAAAAGAAGTGGCAAATATTTAATTCAAGCAAAGAAAATCATTAATAGCTAATTTGATTGAAAAACACAACTTAGAGTTTGACATTTAAGAAACTTTAAAGTTTTTGATTGCCAAAAATTATAAAGTTTAACAATTTCATGTTACATTACAATTATCTCAAGGTTTTTGTTTCACAAATATATAGCAATTAGAAAAACTTCAACAATACAGATAGTTAACTCTTATTGATTCTACTTATAATACAAACAAACATTTTTGGAACCTTTTTACTTTGTATATTTGTGATAGTTATAGTTGTTGAAATGTTAGTGCATATTTTTTTGTGAGTAAAGAGGATAGCAACACAGTGACAAGAGCATTAAGAGTAATCCGTAAATTTGTACCTTGTTGGTGTCCTTGATATATGCTCTGTAATCAGAGCAGTATTGAAATAAACAGTATTTTTTTAACCTTTCCAGGCATCACATGTGGTGAACAAAACTGTGACATTATTCTCTATATGGTGCATATAATGCATACATAATTACACAAGGTATACTACCCAGCAACACGTAATCAGTTAATTGCTGCCATGCATAAAAAAACAAAAATCGGTTGTGAGGAGTTGATCCGTAACGCTATCAATAGCTGTCCTGTTCCTGAGGTTGCCTGCTACATTAAACATAATTATAGTAAGAACACAAAGAAATGGGTTCTTTGGATATATCAGAATTCTCCTCTTTTGTTGCAGGTTACCTCAACAAATCCACTAGAGTCTTATCATAATGAACTTAAAAGAATAACATCTAGAAAATATGGGCTTATAGGTAAGAAACGGGATGACAATGGGATAAGAAATAAGGAAAAGAAAAAAAAAGGTATAACAGGAAAGTAAAAAACGAGAAAGGAGTAAAACAAAAAGAGGAGGTGGAGGAATGGAGGGAGAAAAAATAGAATGAGGAAATGGATAAAAGGATTAGATAAAACGGAAAAATATAATCAAATTTTTTAATTTATTTTTTAAAAAAATTTTTTTATAGGTAAGAAACAGTTTATCTTTTTTAAAGGAACAGAGATGATAAAACAAAGAGGGAGAGATAAGAAACAAGAAGACAAAAAAGACAAAAAAAAGTAGAGATAAAGAAAGAAATAGAATAAAAGAGAAAATGTGATAAAGAGCAAAGAGGAGAGGAAGAAAGATAGAACAAGATGATGTAAAAGAAAAAGGAATGGGTAAGAGGATTGATAAAAAAAAAAGGGAGAAGAAATGGAAAGATATAGCCAGATTTTTTTTTTAATTATTTTTTTGAATATTTATTTATTTTTTAATTATTTTTTTTTTTTATGTGATTATATAGGTAAGAAACGGGGTGATAGATGGAGAAGGGGATAAGAGAGGAAGAGAAAAAAAATAAAATAAAGGGTAGAACGAGGATCGATAAAAAAAAAAGGAAGAAGAAACAGAAAGATATAGTCAGATTTTTTTTTTAATTATTTTTTCAAATATTTATTTATTTTTTAATTATTTTTTGTTTTTTTTTATGCAGTCATATAGGTAAGAAATGGGGATGATAGATGGAAAAGGAGATAAGAGAGGAAGAGAGAAAAAATGAAATAAAGAACGAGGGAGTAGAATAAAAAAAAGTAAAAACAGAGAAAGGAGTAAGGAGAGGTGAAGATGGAAGGTGGAGGGAAGAGGGAAGAAATATAGAATAAAAGATGTAATAAAAAAAAGGAATAGGTAAGAAGGTTGAGGTAAAAAAAGAATAAATGAAAAAAAAGAAGGGAAAAGAATAGAAAAATATGATCGAATTTTTTTTTTTTTGAATTATTTTTTTTTTGTTATATATATTAACTGTTTGGTCAATTTTTTAGGAGCGTACAATAAAATCTCTGACCTAGATGACAAAAAACAAATTAACTCTAAGAAGGTTATCTTCAACTTCTATACAAAATGTATCTTTGTGATTGGTCTTGATGATAAGATTTTCAAGAAAATTTACAAATTTCCTTATTCGATTTAAAAGCTAATTGTTGGAAAAATCATGACTATGAATGCAAGAGTGGAAAAGGGTAAACCTTCGCCATGCTTGATAGTACCTGAATGTAATTGTACATTCTTTTGTCACTACTTGTTTTCCTGCCATCATATATTTCATCAACATTTCTTTGATTGTGACTCTGGCAAGTTTTTAATGATTAATATTTTAAAAAACATTTTAACAATCATTTGCAAAGGTTAGATTAGAGGTATATAAAAGTCATGAGTTAGTTGAAGTGGTCAAGTCTTTTAGAACTTCAGCAGAAAAGGAGGCAGATACACATAGATTATATATAAATGAGCTTATGGAAAGAGTATACGATAAATATTGGATGATTGAGAATAAGGAAGATACAAATATAACTATGACATTTGTTATGAATTTAGATATATCATTAAATTCACTTCTTAATACTTTGTAAATAAAAATAAATATTGATATATTTTAAGTTTAATTTTTTTATTTAAAATGTATAAATTAAATTTTTATCACGTGATTTCCGATCCAACAATCCGACCCATATAATCATGTGATACTATCTGGCTTTAGCGTACCCCTAAATTAAGCATGATATAATTTATATACCTATTTAAGTCGTGATTTTCGCGCAAAATGCGATACACGTGTACAAATTCTAACCTTGTACCTTGTAAAAGTAAGAAGGCGTTCGAATGATCATAAAATTTATGAATTTATTCGAATACAAGTCGTATGATAGTATGATAAGGGGAAGATTCAAGCGTAACGACCCGGAGAATATTAAAAATAGATATAACCGACTTTTTTAGAAAAAGAAAAAGCCAATACTGATAGCTCGTAGCAACTTTGAGCACCCATTGTGAAACCGTGTGCTATAATTCTTGTCTATGATATGCTACCAAAAAATATAAAATATGCGAATTCTCCACTTGACATCAAAAAATCAAAAGATGAATCGTTGTTGTTTTTGCATAAACCTAAAAGTTGGAGTCATTATCATATCTTTACTTGGGATTGTATGTGTGCCTCATTGTATCTCCCCAAGAGAAACTTAAATAATAAATCTAAGTTTTTCTTTGTTTAAATGAAGGTTTTAGGGGTATATGGAGGTGTTACTAGTATTATTAATTATAAAAGAAACGATTATGCATGTGAGTTCTGCATTCTATTGAAAATTTTTCTTATTCTATATTAATTCTCGACCAACTTTTCCGTTTACTTAGCATCTGAATACAGGGTAGCTTACCTTGTAGCAGCTGTTATCTTTCTTTTAATAGCAAAGAACTCTGCATTTGGTCTTTTCGCTATATGTTTCGCTGTATGTTTTATAATTTACATTTCTTCAGTCATGGAACTGTTAACGAATTCTTAATTTTTAGAATACTGCAAAATTTCTAAGGACTTATTCAAGGATATTTTACTTCTTGTCGATACTATATATTTGCATGGAGCTTGTTAGTCTTGGTATTTTCATTGGTTACAAGAACAGATTCATAGATTCATGCAATTCCGATAATACCGACGGTAAAAGGGATTGCAATAATATTTATAAATTTTCTTTAATAGCTTATATCGTTATCGTCATTATTACTATTCTTTTATCGGTTCGTGATTTATGTTTATCTTTGTGATTACTTTTAAAAAGATGTCTTCTTTATTAAACAAAAAATTTTTTTCTCAACAGGTTTATTTCGCAATAGTTGTGGATTCATACGCTAAAAGACGTGAAAACAAAGAAAGAAATGCAGGAGATTCTAGCTAGATTCTATGTGTTAATATTATACAGTAAATTAAGAATTTATATTGCGCATTAGCATATTAACCTGGGCTATGCTCCGGGGTATATTGATTTATTTTTTACATTAATCTTCAATTGTATTTATAGCAAATAATTAATTATTATTTCAAATTACAATAGTGATTATAAGTAAGGTTATTTTTGATTCTGGATTCAATTTTATTTAATTCGGATCTTATATTAAATTACATAGGTGGATATAACCTATTATAATAATTTTTTTAATATATACAGTATCTAGTTTATTTATTAATATTATTTATTTCTAATCAAACTGCTAGGAATATATTTGTTGGTTTATATTGAGAAAGCATAATACAATATAAATATTATATTAATTCTAAAATTATTCTTTTATAGCAAAATACTTAACAATAAATTATTCATAAATTTGTATATAATTCTTAAATTCTTAATATCAAGATTATCATATTATTTACAGTATATAATAGTTATTTACTAAATATTGTATATTACATTAAGAAAATATATTCATTAAGCTATTCTATATAATTATTAATTATTTAAAACTTTTCAAATTCTTTTTTTTTAATACAATATAATTATAAGAAATAAAAATATTGTTTTTTTTTAAAATCAAATATCAAAACTTTGGTTTTGAAATATTAAAATTAGCTTATATTTAAACTGTTATTTTAATATAATTTATAATTTTAAGAAATAAAAAATTCTTATTTTTTGTAAATAAAAGAAAAAAAAAAAGTTTGTACTAGTAAATAAAAATTTTTTTGAATTAATTTTTATATCAATTTTTTTTTTCAAATAAAAAATACTCATTATATATAAATTGTATTAAGTAATTTATATTTAATATTTAATTTATATAATAATAAAATCTATTTAAATTAATTTATTTTTTTTATTTATAAACTTATTTAATTATATCAGTTAACTACTCTATAAGTAAATATACTGTATATATTAGGTAAAAATTATTTAAGTAATAAAAAATTCTATTATTAGTTTTAAATTATTTAACTTAATATTTTTAACTTTATTATAAAAAGCTTATATTTTTTAGAAATAATTAAAATATTTGAATATTTTATTTAATACTTTTGATTTAAAACCTTAAAAAAATTATTATACTTATTATTATTACTTATAGCTTTAAATTATATAATATATTTTTTTATTCTTTTTTAAATAAATATAAAATTAAAATAGTTTTAAATTAAAGTATTTTTAAATTATAAAATTTGTTATATAAAAAAAATTATAAGTTTTTATAAGAGTTTAACCAGAAAATCTTTTCTTATATAATTTTTTTTATTTTAATCTAATTTTAATTTACAATTGTTACAAAAATCAAAATTCAGATATTTAAGTATAATATATATAATTATATATATTTGATTCTTATGATATTAAATAAGAAATATATATTTGAAAATTTATTAAGTATTAATTATTATATTATAAAACTTTAAATTATTATTATTATTTTTTTTTAAGGTAAAAGATACTAGACATATTGATTTTTATTGAGAATTTATATCCAATATTGCAATTACATCAAAGGTCCATTTAAGTTAACCCATCTCTTACACCTGTTTTAATCCAGTTATACCAATTTATTATTATGGAAGTAGAGCCTATATACTGAGTAAAACAAATTCAAAGATAGGAAATCCTGTCACCAGTTTAAACTCAACCTTCCTGCTAAATCCTGATTTGACAATCTTATAGTTGCTCACTGTTAAAGATCCTGTACCTTGCAAAATTGATTTAGAATACTCGGATAATCCAAATACTTTTCACCTAGTTCCTCAAAGAAGATACTTGTACTTCTTATCACTACCTGTGGCTTCAGATTTTCTTTAGGAATCCTTTTCTTTTAAGCAAATGCTGAATTGGAATAGCCCTAGGCTAGAGTGTTTTTATGTAACAGAGTTTGCTGTGCCAGGGGAGGTGAGTTTTTGAGCTTTTATTAGAGTTAGACCAGAAGCCTTTCCTCATATGAGTGACGTCAAAAGAAAACCTGTAAATTTGATTTTAAATTAACAAATTTTATCGGACTTACATTATTACGTATTATAATGATAACAGGAGTTAATTAATGACACATGTACAACGATTGTTTCTGTATTATGATACGTAATTAAATATCAGTCCTGCGAAAATTCAGTCAATTTCTTAAAAATGTTTAAAATTTATTTTAAGTTTCGAACATATACTTAATAAATAATGTAAAAATCTAAATTGTTTATAATACAGAAGCCGTTCGATTATATTTTAACCCAAAATAATGGTATCTGAACCCACAAAAATACCTAGACACATTATACAAATATCTTCGGACATCGTATTTTTGAAAGAAACAGATTGAATGGAATTGTCATTTTTCATTAGATTTTTGTTAATACTCGAATGCCTTATATCTATCCTTCTCAACTCTGGTTCTATTTTGATAGCAATCGCCAAAACTGAATATTCTATTAGCACAACTGATCTCTGATTTTTGATAATACTCGAATGTCTCATATTTATCTTTAATTCCACTAACGACATCCGATTTTTGAAAAAAAATAAACACTTCATTTCTGACTCCAAGTCCACGATCAAAACCTTCCATTTCAATAGACTTTTGATAATACAAGAACGCCCGATATTTATCCTTTTCGATTCCAAATCCAAAATGATAAAAACTTCTAACGTAATGTTTTTCGTTCATGCTCTTCATCTCAACTTTGACATGCACTTTCAAGTTTAAAAGGGATCCATTGAGTTGGACAACTTTCCTTTTCTGCTTTTAAAAAAAAAAACATGAACGCACGATCATAAATAGAATAAATAAATATACTGATTAACATGCTTTGAAAATATGATAGTACCTGAACTGACGAATCTTCTGTGTTTATTCTTGTTAAATGATATATAGTAGGTATAAGGAAATAAATACACATTTTGGCAAACCAGTTGCGAGCCAAGCTAATAAAAAGATTTTTGGTATATAAAAGCTTTACTAGGTAAGAAAAATAATCATATGATTTAGCCTGGTTAAGATCCGTTACACAGAAAAGAATTATCGTTTTTATTATAGATCTGATGTACCGCAGTTTCAAGAAAGTATTATTAATTCGAAGTATTGGCCGATGACCTTAATATGACTTCAAAATAATTATATTGCCTATTTAATTTATATAAACTTTATATAATTGAAGTTACAACTATAAAATTAGATAAGAATTACAAAGATATTCGTAAGTATACAAGAAAAAAAAAATAAAAATACATATTATTCTTATCTCTGATTCAATAATGGAATTTCAAAAGAACTTGAAGCACTCTCTTAATATCTCGGATTTTGTTTCTTCTGATTCGGACTTTAATGAAATAGATGAGAATGTATATAACAGCGAAGAAACAAAACTTGAAGAATTGGAGTCCGAATCAAGTGATGAGGATACTGAGGACATTATACGAAATCCTGATCATCAGATAGCTGTAAATGATTTGGTTGCCAAGCTTGAGCGATGTTGTTTATGTGTAGATAAATGCAATAAGAAAGTCTCACCAAACTTATTGAAATCCTTAGCATTTGAATGTCTATAGATGAGCAAAAAACAGCGACATTATTCAATATTAATACTTATAGCTTCTAATAATGAATTACACAAAAAGCGATTATATATTAAGAAGTATCGACTACCATATTTTGGTAAGGTTTGTGCTTCTTTTTTTCGAACATTTTGGATATATGGCAGAGATGCTTTCTATCGGCTTCATGGATGGATTCAAGAGTGCAGATCAATATTACCCCGGCCTCATGGCAATACTGGTCGTCAACCTAAGACCACCTTACCTGTTGAGACAGTCAATACAGTAAAATCCTTTGTTAAATCGATTGGAGAACAATACGGTGAGGCATTGGCTGTTCAAAAGTATATACGAAAAAAAATAGATGGACAAGTGACTGTAAAGTATGAAAAGCACGATGTTGTTCTCCTTCCTTCACACTATTCCTATAATCGACTCCTTGCTACTTACAATTCAATGTATCCAGAAAAATATATTAAGAGTCGATGGACTTTTCGACAAATATGGAAATGCGATTCTGAGCTCAGCAAAACCATGATTAGAAAACCGTCCAAGGATGTATGTGATGAATGCATTCTATACAAACGTGCATTGAAAGAAAGCAACAATAATATTAATGAAGATCTTGATACACAATTAACAACACATATATTGGAATATCGTGCAATGAGAGAAGTTTATGAAAACGATATACAAACAGCAAAAAAATGTGATAGGTCTTTGCTTCGTGTCTTTTCTTTTGATTTTGCCCAGAATGTAGAATTGCCTCATAATCCTCAACAGCCTGGAAAGTGGTACTATCTATCACTATTAAAAGTGCATCAATTTGGCTTAGTGGATGAAGGCATCGACCATCATTGGTATGCAATTTATACTGAAAGTAAAGCATTAAAAGGAGCAAACGAAGTTATTTCAATGGTACATTTATTTCTTACTTCTATATCAGGTGAAGCGAAGGAGATCAGAATATGGGCAGATAATTGTGGCGGTCAAAACAAGAACTTATATCTTCTTTGGTATTTTCTTTGGGCTTGTTCTACTCAAATGTTTCAAAAAATTGAATATCATTTTCAGATTAAGGATCACACCAGAAATTCTGTCGATCGTGGGTTTGGTCATACGAAGCGGGAGTATGCTAGATCAGAAGTTTGGTGTATCGAACAATTAGCCGATGTAATAAGCAAGAGTGCAAGCAATAACATCTCTGTAAATTTAGAAGACCAGATATTCTATGATTGGGCATTAGCACTTGGCACATTATATAATAAACCTCCTGTTATTCAAAAATATCACTTCTTTCAGTTTTGCCATGAGAAACCTGATATAATGAGAGCCAAAGTAAAAATTATTGATCCCTGGGACGAGTTCCAGTTACTGAAGAAAAATGTTGATATAAGAAATTTAAATATTCAAGAACTTCCAAGAAAAGGTCTTTCAGAAGAAAAACAAATAGACTTATGGACCAAAATTCATCCATATTGCCCAATCACTTTTCGTGATAAACTTTGTCCAAAACCACAAGACAATGTAGTAGAGAGGGTTGGAAAGTTAAAAAAGATTCGTGCAAAAGAGGCACAGCAAAAGTGAATTAAAAAAATAAAAAAACATGTTTAAAAAAAAAAAAATTAAGTTTTTGCGAATCAGTATTCATTATTATGTAATAATTCAAAATAATCAGAACGATAGGTTATGCATGTGATATATCATAATGCAGGGGTTATGTCCTAATAACGGTAATCAATTAGAATTAAATTTACAGGTTTTCATTTGACGTCACTCATATAACCTTTCCTACTTTGACTTGTTTTTAACTCATGATCGTCAGAAAGACCAGAGATCCCATCTTCATGCAGTCTAACTAATTTTGGTCAGATCCGGATATCTGGGTATAACATTTGTGGCAATTTGATAAACCCACAAATAAAAGTAAATTTTATGCATTTTGCTCCCTATGGATATTAAACTAGGGACATACATTTGGAGACCAGGGAATACTACCCACTGTGCTATTAACCTACTAGTCAAAACTTTAAATTATTTAAAAAAATTTTTAAATAATAATTATTAGTAATAATTTATAGATAATTATTAATAATTAAAATACATATACTGTATATAAACTTTTTTTGTTAATAACCTGCACGACACTCTTCAATGATGGTTGGAACCCTAGCTTGGGCTATCCCAATCCGGTGCAGAGCTTAAATGGTGGTACCAGCCGCAGGTGGTGACAAGGATCATGGCTTGTATAAGCCCAGAATTGGTGCAAGTTATGGTCTGAGGGCCAAGCGATAAGGTGACAGAGGCACCTGGACCAACTCTCCTAATCAAGACTCCTTAAAGACAAGATGGACCAATGGGTTAGATAGTTTAAACTGGTGGCAGGATTTCTACACCCCATAGGTCCCAACCTAGTATCATGGTGGTTATCATTATAGGTGATTAGAAACCAGGATATTAGAAGTAAGGTGGGGTGTGCAGGGATAATCTGCATAGAATACAAAATGTATTGACTTGTACGAGTCCTTAGCTGTAATGTAATTGGTATAAGGCATTTATCAATAAAAACATTTGCGGCAATACGCACTTAGCACCTTAAAAAAAAAAAAAAAAAAAAAAACTTTTTTTGTTAATATTTTTATTAATTTAAAAAATAGATCCTTTTAAATTTATTATTTTTTTTTTGATAATAAAATTTATATATTTTTCTTAATAATTTATCTTTTAAAAACAAATACCTTTTTTATTTATTTATTTATTTATTTGATTTATAACAAAAATACTTTATTAAAAAAAAAAACCTATTAAAAATATTTTTATTATATTCTTTTTAAATTCAAAATTCTAAAAAGTAAACTTTAATAAATATATTTTCCAAGCTTTATAAGAATTTTATATTTATTATAAATTCTTAACTTGAAATAAATAAATAAACTAATAAAATCTATTTGTATAAGTTTATAATTTTTTTATTAATTATATATATCTATAGTAATATTTTTATATATAATAATAAAATTTTTTGATTTTTAAAAAATTTTATTATATTAATTTAATTCTTAATTTTTTATTATATTAGAATTCTAATTAATAATTGATTAAAATCTTGAACTGGTTAATTAATATATAATAAAATATAAATAAAATATATATTCTTTATATTTTTTATTATATAATATTAATATTAATAATATAATTGAATATAATAGAAAAACAAGATATTGAAATATTTTTTTAATAGAAATAATTTTTTTTTTTAAAAAAATTAAAAAAGATTCTATTTCAATTCTATAAGAAGTTTTTTTATTATTTATTATTTCAAAAATATTTAATAATAATTTTTAACAACAGTAAATCAAGTAATTACTGTATTAATAAGTATAAAAAAAAAAAACTCTTACCCGTTCACCACTGATTTTTTGAAAATTTCTTTTTTTGGAAATCTTCTTCCAAGAAGCGTTTCTCTCTCCTTACTTCTCTAAAGCAAATAAGCTTTATACCCAAGGACATAAAGACTTTAAGGAACACTGTTGCATTGGGATGGGACCTCTGGTCAAGACCTAAGCAAGTTAAGAGTTTTTCTTAGCTCTTGATTGCATGGGAAAAGGCCCGTGGCAGTTCTCCTTCATAATTTTTGTCTTTAAGTATCTTTCTCTCTATATATAACCATTATAATCATCTTTCTCCCTTTCTTCTTTTCTCTCTATATTATAAACACATTTCAAAAAACATATTCAAACAAAGTTACTGGATCTAATGTTTGTCTTAACACAACCTTTACAAATTTATTTTCTTTTTTTCTTAAATTTTTCTCAAATATTCAAAAAACCGTACCTAACTCTACCCCTCCAAAAGATCTACACATACTCAACAACCAATCAAATTGTCTCATCCCTTAATCAAAAAACAAAACCTACTCAAACTGGTTCATAATCAGTCTCTACAACAAAAACTCACACACATACACAATAACAACAAAGATCTACACATATCCAATAATCAATCAAATTTTCTCACTCCTTAACTAAAAACAATACTTGCTCAAACTCGTTTACAATTAGTTTTTACAACAAAAATTCTTATACATTCACAATAACAATGATAACAGCTACAACAATATCAATAATAATCCACAATAATAATGACAACAGCCACAATAAAAACAATGACAACAACAAAAAACTGATAACTTATCAGATTGGGAGAGCATGTGATCTGTACTCTGCATAGGTTCTGGTAATCTTCAACTTAACACACATCCAAAATACAACAAGCAATTGGAGCTGGCTCCATACCCAACTTACTTCAACATAGCCATATCATACAACACCTAACTACACAAACTTACTTATTATCTTCAACAATGGCGTTGCATCCCACAAGCAGCAATACTACCATTAAAGAAAAAAGGCAGCTAAAGCCTGATCAATGTAAATTAGAGCAATCTAATTTTGAGTGGAAATGAAATACCAGGGAGTTGCACCCCATAATCTGGTAGCCTATGCCAGTGCTCTGCTACTGCTGTTGGAGTTGTACCAACTGTCGAAAAGGAAGCCTTAACTTAGATAGACATATTGAATCTGTACCCTGCGGGAGGGATTGTTGGACAAAAGATAATACCATTCTAAACCATACCATACATCACCACTTTAATGTTTTTCTTATCACAATACAAACTTATGTCTCATATGATATAATAAAAGTAATATATCGAGGTATATAAATGATTTTATGACTACTTTCTCTACTAATCAAACTTCTATATTTTTTTCAAATCTCTTTATAATGGCGATCCTGCCCGAAATGTTTTTTTTATTTTTTTATTTTTCAATAGATAGTTCCTCATGTTTTCCTTGCTCAAAGGTTTTTCAAATGATATATCTGTTTACGGTGGCAGGCCAATATGTATAGTCATATACTTCATCTTTTTTTGATTCTGTATAAAATATATTATATTAATTACTTGTTAATCAATAAAGTATGAGGAAGGCCTCACTTAGCTTTTAAAAAAAAAATTATTATTAAGTATAAGTCTTATCATAAATATATTATAAATATTTTAATAAATAATTATTATAGTTACAAGTAATTAAATCAAAGATTGATTTAAAAAAATTTTATTTATTAGTATAAACTTTTTTTTTTCTTTATTATATTCTTTTTTTTTTTAAGATATTAAATATGATAATCACAATTGCCTTTATTGATAAATGCCTTATATTAAGTTTATATTATAGCTAAGGACTCATACAAGTCAATATATTATATATTCTATGCAAATTATCTCTTATATATTACTTTATTTTTAATACTCAAGTTTTTAAAATTACCTATAATGATTTATCTTAGAGATATCAGCGAGAATTTATAAAATATAAAAATCCTATTACTAATTTTAAACTATCTAACCTATTGATTCAACAACTTGTCTTAAAAGAGTCTTAATTAGGTAATTGATTTAAGTACTTTTGTCATCTTATTACTTGAATTTCAAACTATAAACTTATATTAATTCTAAGTTTATATAAACCATAATCCTTCTTATTACCTACAACTGGTATAACTATTTAAGCTCTATATCAGATTGGGATATTTCAAGTTAGGGCTTCAACTATCATTGGAAAATATTAAATAGGTTTTATTAAGATAGTATACAATTCAATTTATATATTCAAAAAGTTATTATTTTTAAAAGTTGATAAGAATTAATTAAAATAAAGTACAGTCCAGTCTATACATTTAAATATGAAAAATCAAGTTCAAGTCTTAATCATCCAATAATAGGGCTCCGAAAAATATCGAATTAATACTAAAGTAGTATTAAAATGATATCGATCTATAGTAAATTTAAGTATCGAACTGGTATCGAAGTGGTATTGAAGTGGTATCGTTAGGAGCCCTATCCAATAATTATTATAATACCAACTGAACAATTGTTATGTCATTATATCTTTTATAGAAGATTATAATCTCAATGCCTATTGGATTAGCATATGAACTAGCTTTTTATAAAAAACAGTATATAACAGATCATAACATTAAATATTATATTAATACTATTCAACTGCTATCACCTGGAGTTGAATTGATATCTTATGATCTGGACCTGGAAGTATTGATCACTATGCTATTGATTCACAAGTCAAAAATTTTACTTTTTAAAATTATAAAAAATATTTTTGTATATTATCTTTTTTAAAAAAAAACAATATTTTTATTTTCTATAATTTCACCTAAAAAATAAAAAGAATTTAGAAATTCAAAATAGTTAATACCATACATGTAATGAAATTAGATTTTTGATTTTCATATTAATACAATTTTTAATGATAATATGATATCTATATTCCAATTAAATAAGAAATTATAATTAAATAGGAAATTATAATTAATAGGAAATTGTAATCAATTGGAAATCGTAATCAATTGAAAATCATAATTAATTAGAAATCATAATTAATTGGAAATCGTAATCAATTAGAAATCGTAATTAATTGGAAATCGTAATTAATTGAAAATCATAATCAATTGAAAATCATAATCAATTGGAAATCATAATTAATTGGAATTCGTAATTAATTGGAAATTGTAATCAATTGAAAATCGTAATTAATTAGAAATCATAATTAATTGGAAATTATAATTAATTGAAAATCGTAATTAATTGGAAATCATAATTAATTGGAAATCGTAATTAATTGAAATTGTAATTAATAGAAAATCGTAATTAATTGAAAATCATAATTAATTGGAAATTGTAAGTAATAGGAAATTGTAATTAATAGGAAATCATAATAGGAAATTGTAATTAATAGGAAATCGTAATTAATAGAAAATCATAATTAATAAAAAATTGTAATTAATAAAAAATTGTAATTAATAGAAAATTACACAAGCTGTTTTTTTTTTTTTTTAAATGCTGTTTTTCAAATGCCAATGCACTAGGATTACATTGCTTGGAATAAGTTCCAAGATTTTTGATATTTCAATATTTTTATTTTTGTTGGTTTCGATCATAATAGACCCCCACATGACTGTCTATAACATATACGGAACATTTTAATATGTTTATAA
This sequence comes from Acaulospora morrowiae, assembly GCA_910591835.1. Taxonomy (NCBI): domain Eukaryota; kingdom Fungi; phylum Glomeromycota; class Glomeromycetes; order Diversisporales; family Acaulosporaceae; genus Acaulospora; species Acaulospora morrowiae. The sequence continues at coordinate 114 of CAJVPV010001685.1, read as the reverse complement.
TGTCATACGCGTATTTCGAACACATGATTTAATTTTTATTATTTAATCTAATTATTTGTAATAAAGAAAAAAAGATCATAGATGATTTACTTTTATTAAAGATTTCAGTTTAGG
>CAJVPV010001684.1:0-15019 GCA_910591835.1 Acaulospora morrowiae | reverse complement strand
TTGTTCTGGTGATATACCCCACGTTATTTGCTTTTAAATAGTTGCTATGAAATTCTTTTTCTACTTTTTCGTATTCTCGTTGATGTTGTCCCTTGATTAACTTGTCTTTTGTAAAAGTTCAGAAGAAGTCGCGGTCTCTGTACTTGATTTTGAAAAAAATTCCTTTTAGTGAGGTTCGTGGTGGTCTGGTCGGTTGGCTTTTGATTTTGATGAAAAGTTCTACTATGGACTTAGCTGTCCTGTCACACTGATCAATTTCATTGCACAATTCTAGGATTTTGTCTTGTTTGCTTAGTTTTGGGGCACTCCTGATATCTGCTATATTTTGGGAGGAATTGCTGCTGCTCGCTTCAAGATGTTGGTTAGTTTCATCAGTCCATGATGTGGAAGATTATTCTATGGTGTCCTCTGATTGGTTGGAGGAGTGATGCTCATCAATTTCCATACTGGTGTTGATTGACTGTATGTCCTGTGGGTCTATGTGTTGGGATTTATTGATGGAGTGATTTGCATGCACCTGTGGGGTGATGCTCGTGTTTGCTTGAGGGCTGGTTTGATTGACATTGTACTCAGGGTAAGCACATGTGTTGTATCATTATCACAATCAATTTGCATACTGTTATTGTTGTTAATAATTTCCCCAGTTAGAGCTGGAGTGTTTGGAGAGGATATGGGTATTTCGGTTTTTTGCTCCAGGGAAAAAAATTTGGCTGCTTTGTCGATATTAATATTAATTTTATTCCAAGAGACATGAAGTCTATATGTGAGTTTTTGTTTAAGAAGTTCCTTCATAATTCCAGCTTTGTCATTGTCAGATAAATTAAAGGTGTGGCGATATTCGAAAAAAGAGTTCATTGTTTCCAGTGACATAGGATCCAAAATGCTGGTTTTAACTTCAGTGTAATGATTCCTTAGTCTTTTTTTGTGTACTTCAAAGGACACTGAGATTACTTTAATTACATCGTAGTCAGCTTCCTGGAGGCATACTGGTGTTAGCCATGCTTTTGGAGGGTTTTCAAATTTTGGGAGGTGAATGTTGGCAATAGGGTTAGTGGTGTAGATGATGTTGGTATTGTTGTTTTTGTGAAAGATTATAGCTAGGCATTTGTCGACATCGGTGATAAGAATGTCAAGTAAGGTGTGAGTTGATTCAATGGGTTGACCCTTAGAGAATAAAGAAGATCCTCCAGGGTCCTTTATGGTTTTTTTTGAAGAAATAATTTTTGTTTCCTTTTTTGGTAATTTTATTCAGATATGGGTGCATTTCAGAAAGAGTTTTTTTTATTTTTTTAATTTCTTTTTTTACTGCTTTCTATAATATATAAATATAAATTAATTAATTAATTCAAATTAAAAATTAAAAAAAATTGTTTTATTTTCTTTTAAATGTTCTGTCAAATTACAAAATTTTCCAATTTATTTAATAAAATATTATAAAAAAGTGTTAAATATAAAAGTGTTAGACATTTTAAAATAAATCCAGTTGTTATAATATTAACTTGAAGTGCATTATTTATTCATTTTATTAAGGTATTTTCTAATAATGAAAATTTAAGACCTTTGATTCTTTTAGATCCTGTTTCAAGACTATTAAGATTAATAAAAATCTTCTTTGTTTAAAATTTTTGTAAAGTTTTTAAACCAATATATTATTTTTTGATTAAATATGAATTAGTTAAATCTGGATTTTTTTCTTTTAAAATATAAATTTTATATTTTTGATATCCAAATAAACTATGTTTAATAAACTTAACTGGTTTTGTTTTAAATCTGATTCTTATTTGTTTTGTAACCATTATGTTTTTTAAAAAAAAACAAATATATATAATTGTTTATTTTTTTATAAAAGAGAATAAAAAATAGTTTATTTTATATAAAAGAAAACAAAAAATTGTTTGTTTTTTATAAAAAATGATAAAAAAAATAGTTTATTTTTATAGATATTTATTTATTTATTTAAAAAAAATTTTTTTTTTGATATTTTAGCATACAAAATTAACTGATGATCAGATCGACTCTCATTCACTAATTTAACTAATTTTAGCTAAATTAAATTTTAAAAGTATCGAAATTGATGCATTTAATGATGTGTACTGTATTAATTAAACTATTTTAGTATAATGCACATGATTAAATGACGAGACATTTATCGAGAGTTGATCAGTACTTTCAATTAGTGCTTCGATCATCAACATATATAGATTATTTGTACACAGTTTCTTTTATCGAGAGTTATCCGTATCGAGAGTTGACCTGTAATTCTTAAAAAAAAAAATGAATTTAAGCTTTCTAGAAAAACCATCAAACGACTTTACGGGACTATTAGACGATAAAGAAGACTATAATGTTATCTTCGAGATTGATAAAGAATCCAACAAGAGATCATTTACTGCACACTCGGCAGTACTGCGTTATAGATCACCTTACTTTCGAAAGGAACTAACTAAAATTACTGAAAATGAACAGCGCGTTAAGACTATCGTAAGACCTAACACTACTGCTAAAGTTTTCGAAGTAATTCTCAGGTGTGTAATTTCTTAACAACGCATAAATAAAATTAAACTATAAAATATTTAACATTAACTTATATCTAATATATTTTTTATTTACATTTATAGATATATCTATGGAGGGGTTGTTTATCTAGAAAATATTGATAATAGATTTATTTTTGATTTAATGGTATCCGCCGACGAGCTTGAATTAGAAGAATTGACCAAAAAATTGGAAATGTATCTTATCGAACATAATTCATCTTGGTTACGCACACACTTTTCTCTCATTTATCGTTCGATATTTGATAGAAATAATCATTTCAAATGCTTGGAAAATTTTTGCAATGATATAATAGCAAAATATCCTAATCTTATATTTGATGCAGAAGATTTTACTTCTATTAAAGAAGCAGCGTTAATTTCTCTTCTGAAAAGAGATGATTTGCAAATCGAAGAAGTCAAGATTTGGGATAAAGTTATTCAATGGGGAATTGCTCAAGATTCCACCCTTCCTTCGGAAATTGAGGAGTGGTCAAAAGAGAATTTTATTAATCTAAAAAGAATTCTTCAACAATGCCTGCCTCATATTCGCTATTTTCAATTATCTGGTGAAGATATTATCGATAAATTGAAACCGTACAAAAAGATTTTAGAAAAACAACTTTGGAATGATATACTTAAGAATATTGTTGCTCCTAATAAAGAAATAAAGTCGACTATTTTACCTGCGCGATCAGTGGTCATTCAAGAACTTCCAAAAAGAACGAATAAGCCTTTTTCAAAATTAGATACCTTAAAAACCTCAGATGAACTTGAGTATTATGAGAATAACACGTTAGACAAGTTACATAAACTTATTATCGATCAAATAAGTAAAGGACTTTCTAATTCAGAGTTAACAACTTGTATTAATACCTTTATTGAAAATAATCAGACGATTTCAGAACGGATTTTTAATTTATTAATCAACCGGCAGGAAACCCCTCAAAATGAAATGATCCTCGGAGTTTTTTTCCAAAACGGAGTTGGGATTACTAAAGACGACGAAAAAGCATATCGATGTTACTTGAAATCAGCTGAAGGTGGAAATACCGCTGGACAACGTAATCTTGGATATTGTTACCGTATGGGTATTGGAATCACTATAGACTTCGAAAAATCATTCCATTGGTACCAGAAATCAGCTGAAGGAGGAAATGCCAGTGGACAATGTGGTCTTGGGTATTGTTATGATGAGGGAATTGGAACTACTAAAGATTACAATAAAGCATTTCAGTTGTACTTAAAATCTGCTGAAGGTGGAGATCATCAGGGACAATATAATCTTGGATATTGTTATCGTATGGGTATTGGAACCCCCATAGACTTCGAAAAATCATTCCATTGGTACCAGAAATCGGCTGAAGGCGGAAATGCCAGGGGACAATGTGGTCTCGGGTATTGTTATGATAAAGGAATTGGAACTACTCGAGACTGCGAGAAAGCATTTCAGTGGTACCTGAAGTCTACCGAACGTGGAAATCGTCAAGCACAACATAATATTGGAGACTGTTATCGCAATGGAAGAGGGACCACTCAAGATCATGAGAAAGCATTTCTGTGGTATCAGAAATCTGCTGAAGGTGGAAGCGCCAGTGGACAATGTAGTCTTGGATATTGCTATAATGAAGGAATTGGAACCGCTCAAGACTACAAAAAAGCATTTCAATGGTACCTGAAGTCTGCTGAGCACGGAAACAGATTGGGACAAAAAAATCTTGGAATATGTTATCGTAATGGAATTGGAATCACGAAAAATGAGGAAAAAGCAAAATATTGGTTTAATAAATCTGAAATGCAATAGATAAATTTTAGTATGACATTATTTTTTACATGATTGGTTTTTTTGATATTATTATTTGACTGACGATAATTTTTTTTTATTCTTTATTATTACGATGATTTTATTATAATTTTTTTTAGTTAATTTATTTTCAAATTTCATTTCTTTTTAATGAGCATTTTTTAAATAAAAAGTCATAGTATTGCAAAGAAAATCAAACAAATAACTTAGTCAAAAAAAAAAGAGTCAAAATTTAATCATTGCAAAACGCGCGGATAAAAAGGATATAAATTAAAATAAATCAAAGTGAAAAATAAAGCAATAATTAATTACATCCTCTGACAAAGTAATATGATACGAAAGCTCGATCGAACAAGGGTAACATTCGATCTTATAAAGACGCACCTTTTCCCTATCATCCGTGCACATTACACAATTTTTATTAATTGTGCGGCTTTTGAAAAAATATACTCGAAAGAAAACAAATCAACTTCATTGCAGAACGTGAAAAGTCACTTTTACCAGTGTTTCCGTATTTTTTTTTCCAAAAATCCAATCGTGTTTATCTAAGAAGACACTAATAAACATAAAACCATCGGAGAATCTTATAATTGAGTTCCCATCCTACTGTGATCTCCATGAACTCGAAGCAAAAGTTCAATACTTCTTCCGAAGAACACATATATATACAGTAGTTACGAGGGATGAATAATATACATTGATGTTAAAAAAAAATAGCATAACAAAAATAATTTTATGTAATAACTATTAATTCAAACACATTAAGACCTCCTAAGTACACGCCGACGGGACTGTATGGCCAAATAAAACACAACTTGCATTTATAGGTTTACGTTTATGGGACTGAGTCAGTGCTTGCATTTAGGAAGGAAAATGATTGGGCTCCTCTATATCTCAGTTTTATAGTATTTACGTGATAAATTGAGCTTTCAATAATTTCCTTTTAAATCTCGGTTTTTATATTATACATGGGTTTTGTTTGATATTGTAACAGGGAGAAATGGGACGCAACGTCAGTACGTGATCGATCGTCGCGACAATGCGAGTCGGCTGTACTGTAATAAAGGAGGGATGTGAAGAATTGTGAAAAGAATTATGTAATCTAGTTTTAGCCATGTCATTGTATCATCGATTGTATGTCTAAGCCACCATAGTCAAATGTAAAGTATAAATAACATGTAAAGTATAGAGAAGTGAAAGAGAGGCGAGGAGAATAGAGAAGAAGACTCGGTCAAATAAAACACGCCTCAAATCACCCTTTAGTTCACTTACCTGACGACGGTTCGCAAATCTTTGCTAGAGTTATGATAGACTCACCGTTAAACCGTCACAATATGTTACTAGCAGATGAACATTTACTTCTCTTATATTATCAAATTGAATTCGTAAAGGGTATTATTGAGTATATTAATTTTTTATTATTCTGTTTGTTTTAACCAATTTTACAATCATAAGCGCCCGAAAGAAACATGGAATATTATTAAAATAAGGATTAAATTTGTCAATTATGAAAAACCAGAAACCCTAAATATAAAGCAATGTTAAAATTATTTCATCTTAAAATTCAAAGCTAAACAGCTTATATAATACTATTATGTTTAAATATATTTCAATCTCCTTTTATTCAAAATGATATTATCTCTTTATATATACAGTAGATCTTTTTAATTATTTATAAAATACATTTCAATAAGTAACAATATTAAAGATTTCAAAAGAAAAGTTAATTTATTAAAGAATAATAACTATATAATAAAGTATTTTTTATTAGATTATATAAAGGCCAAATGTTTATTTTTCTACTTTACTGATATTGTAAAACAATTCTATTTTTCTTTTAATTATAGATCAAAAAATGTTAAAAATCTTATTAACCATTGTAAATTAAAGTTTTTCTTAAAGCTTTCATTTAATTTAAAATGAATCAAAGACAATTATAATTAAAATAATAAATTAAAACTTACTAATAACTTTATAACTATTAAGACAAAACTAGATAATATAAAATCAATTATAGGTAAAATTAAAAATAAATATATACTGTATATATAATTTTAAAAATATATATTTATATTTTACCAATATACAGTGTGTTATAAAGGTTCTTGAACTAATATTTTTTAATATAACTTAATAAATAATTATTTAATTAATATAAAACTTTAAATATATATTTTTTATAATGTAATAATAAAAACATTTAAGTTTCATTAATAATTGATTAATAAATTTATTATAAAAAATTAATTTAAAATAAAAAAAATTAAGTTAAAAAATTTTCACCAGATTTTTTAAATGATTAACTATAATTAAATATTAAAAATCAAAAATATATATTAAAATTATTTAAGAAAAAAATTAATTAATTAAATATATCAATATTTTATAAAAAATTATACTTTTTATTTTATTATTATTATTTTTTTTAACGTCGTAAAAGGACATCAGATGCAAAACTTTATTAATATATATAATATATCTGGATTACATCAAACATCTTTACAAAATTGAGTTTATAAATTAACGTTAACCTATCTACGATACTAACTATCCCTATCCTAGTTACACTTAGTGTATTTCGGATTAGTTTTAGTGCTGGATAGTTAATGTCCTTCCAGAGCTGAGATAAAGACTTGTAATTTAATAGTGCTATTGTTGTGATTTGCTTGTGGGTCTGTAGCTTCCATTATTAACTTTAATAAACTTTTATCATTTAGGGTGGCTTTTGATAAGTGGATGTTACTGGAGCTTTTGGCTAGAGGAAAGTGCCTTTTTCATTTGACTCCCTTTACTTCAGATGTGTTAGCTGTTGCTGATCTTGGAATCCATATTTGTGAGTATAGTAGGGCTAGTATTTTGTTTGCCATCTTGGCATGACTGGCGACAGGAGTTATACAGTATGTCTATGCTTAGCATTCTGCTTGCAAGTTTGTCTAAGTTGGATTTTCGGCCAAATTCTAGTTTTGTGTTCTTTTTTCGATTTCTGTTAAGAGCTTCTTATTGTTGTTTTTCCTAACAAGCTTTATTAGACTTGTTCTTATCTTGTTTTCCATTTCGTTGTATGTTGCAAAGTTTTTATAGCAATCAAAAATGTGACTCTGGATTTCTACTGCTGTAAGACACCTGAGACAAAGATTATCAGTGTAGGTGCTTGGGTATCGATCGTATAGTAATTGCCTGGATGGCAATGTTCCGCTTAGCAGCTTAAATCTGAAGGCTAGTAGGGAGGAGGTATTTATTTTGTCTTTTTTGATTAGTAGCTTGTTTGCTTTAACTAGAATTTGAAGTGTTAATACTTTCATGCTAACTTTCCACCTGTTTTTGATTGATGGGTTCTGAATAACATCAGCGAGCCTATATGTTCACTGAATTTTTTTGGTCCAGACGACTGGGCTATAACTCCAATTATTCTTGATTTTTGAACTTGAGGTGCAGCTTTCGGGTTCCACTAGGTTATCAATCCCTATGATTATGTTATTGTCTTGATAGCTTGAGATAACTGGGCTTGACTCTAGTCTTAATTTGATGTTTTTGCATTCACATGTGCTGTTGATTTTTTTTTTTAAAAAACTGTATGAAAATTTGATTCTTTTATTAGAGTAGCTTGGGGTATATAGATCTAGCTTCTTAGGGAGATTGACTGATATATATGTCTGATCATTGGCCACCTCCACTAAACTGATTAACCCTAGGAGAGTGTTGATTGGCTGCAGATTTGTTAAGTATAGAGCTATGTTGATATTGTGTCCATGTATCGTTAATAATTTATCTTTGTTCTCAATATCGAAGTGCAAAAATAGTCTGTTGAAGTTGATGACTTGTTTAAGATTCTCTATAGTATTGGTGTTGATTTGTACTGATAGATCTCTATATTCGTGAAAGCTGATTTCTACTTTTGGATTATTGTCTGGAATGGCAATATGTTAAAGTTGAAGCCATATTTCCTCTAGTGCGTTGGTTAGGCAATGTTCATTATTTGTCTTGTATATCCAAAGGGACATTGCTTTAGTAGCTGGGATAACGATTTGGGAGCCGTTGTTATGACACTGGCATTTCTTGAGAGTTCTACTCGTTTTTAATTTATAGTGAGTTCCTTTATTTGAGAGTAAGTACAGTTACGATTGACTCTTGTTTTAATAAAACTCAGTTCGTTATTGGTAATGAAAGCCCAGAATCTGGTTCTTGTGTTTGGTATGCAGGTCGAAGTTTCTTTAAGAATGGATGTGGCATTAATTTTGGTAAACCAGGAAGGTATGGGACCTTTGGGTGTGGAGCGAAAGTATGTGTTAAACTCATGCCAGAATAGTCTTCTGTTCGATTGGAAAGTAAGTAGATCTTCTAAGAACTTGATATTTCCTCTGCTCAGTCCTAATGCCTAACGCTTTAGATATTTACTGTCAAATGAAAAGTGAAGGCCTAGTGATTGTTTCCCTTTGGGGTGATTGTATTGACAGGGAGTAGGGCAGATGTCAATTCTGTACACTTTTGAAGCTGTCGCAGCTTGCATAATCTATGTTTCTGGGAATTTCTCTGGGTGACAAATCGGGCAGAGCCAGATAGCGAGACTGGCTTGAAGAGAATTTATTTCCAGTGACATAGCTTCTTGGGTCTTTGTGTTAGTAAGTTTGGCAATGAGAAGTTTTATTAGAGTAAGGTCTTGGTTATCCACTAGGTTTATCAGGTTGAGTCCAGCTTGTGAGTAAGTGATTTTGTTAGATATCATTTTTCCTATTTTAAACTTTTCTTTGATCGCATTATTAACTCTGGTCTGAAGCTTTTGTAACTGTGATTTAGAGAGAGAGCTTGTTAAAAGGGAGTAATTAAGTTTGCTAGGGATGGTTCAGTCCAGCACTTGTTTCAATATTGGGCCATTCCATTTCTGTTTGTGGCAGGTTTCTATGACTTGGCTTAGATCCTTGATATAGGTCTTGTTTGGGATACCTCTAGCTGGGTCTCCTGCGAAGAAGTTGCCTAGATATCGAAGGGGAGTTTTAATGCTAAGTGGTCTTACTACTGTATCTATGACTCGCAAGCCTATATTCCTTGCACTACTATTGTTAGCTAGGGTAGTGATAAGCATTGTTTTGTCTGAATTGCATTTGATGTTGTTAAGGATAAGAAAGGTGCAAAAGATGTCTATGAGGTCTTAAAGATTATCTAAAGAGTTTGCCGTGAGGAGTACATCATCCATATACGTGAGAATGCTATATGGGATTAGTGGTTGCTTGGCATTATTGTGAATTTTTGTCACCATTGGGTCGTAGAAGATTGTCTATAAGAGTGGTGAGAGTGTCTCTTCTTGATTGAGGCCTTTTGACACCTCTATATTATTTGTACTACCGAATTTGTTGCTACTGCAAGTTTTCGTTTGTTTAACATGCTGTGAAAAATGTTGATAAGCTTATTTGGAATTTTGATTCTCTCTAAGGCAGCTTTGAGACTGTTGAGATTGACTGAATCGAATGCCTTTGCGATATCAAAGGAGGCCAGCCAGAGTTCGCTGTTCAGATTCTTTGCTGTGTTTAGGCTTGAGGCTGCAATGGTTAATAGTTCCATTGTGCTTTGGTTGGGTAGCCCTACAAAGCTAGCTTTTAACAGAATATTGTTCTCATATATAGTTTTCGACAATCTAATATTGATTATTTTTGTAAAAACTTTTCTCGTTGACTCGATTAAGGATATCGGGCAGGTGTCTGAAACTCTACGTAACCATATAATTTTTTTAGGAAGCAGAACGATTGTTGACTTTTTCCAGCTCTGTGGAATGACTTCGTCATCGATGACCTTGTTGTACAACTGTAGAAGTATCTATTTTGAGGTGCATCCAAGAGAGTTGATCATCTCGTACATAATACCTGAGCATCCTGGAGTTTTATCTAGAGGTAGTTCTTGCAGTGTGTCCTCAACTTTGATGAGGCTAATTGGACTTAAGGTGTTGTTATATGTGCCTTCTTCTATTGTACTGATAGGAACATATTTGTCAAACCAATATGGATCGGACAGGTCAAAGTTATTATTTGTCAGGATGTATTTGAAATGATTGGTTATGATGTTTTTGATTTCCTCTGGATCATCTGTAAGGATACCTTGCTCGTTTTATATGAAGTTGAGGTCTAGTGAAAGCTTGAGATTGCCTAATGCTTTTTTGATAAAACTTTTTGGTCTTTTTCAAAATTTGATAAAGTTGTTAGTGATGTTTCTCTGGACTTGTTCAGCGTGAAACTCTTTGATGTCATTAAGTCTTTCTTTGATAAGTATATTTTTGATCTGGTTCAGTGATTTGATAGAGATTGGTGTAGGTCCAAAGATCATTTCATGAATTTGTACAATGTGCCTTGATACCCTTACTGAGATAGATTTCTTTTTTTTGGAAATAATCTTTTTAATTCGCCTGATTGTTTTATAATGTTAATCTCCATTGTGTTGGGGGGCCTTGTTCACAACTGGTTTTACTAGTGGTAGGTTGTTCTTGGCTGCGTTTACGATAACGTGATTGAATGAGGGCCAAGAGTTGCTGTCTCTCATGGAGATTCTAAGATCTGTTTCTTTTTGAAAGTTGCTTCTTTATTCTGGTGTAGCTTGTTTCCAATCAAATAACTTAGTCTGGCAGCCTGGGCTCTAAGCTTGTATGCAAACCAATTAAAAATTACTTGAACTTGTTTGTGATCAGTGATGATTAATAGGAACTTTGAGATTTTTGCACTAATAACTTTGGATCCAAGGTGGTTTGTGCACCAGATTTGATCGATTCTTGATGCACTAGTTTGTATTATATGAGTGAATTCGCTTTCTCTATTTAGGACTTTCATGATGTCCACCCAGTTGAACAAATAATTGTAGATCGTTTTTTGATGTTTGTTGTTGATGCATTGATGGATGGGGTGCCTGTAGGGTAGAAGTTGAAGTCACCTGCCAATATCTGATGAGTTGATTCTTTGAATTTTCTTAAGTGCTTTATAAGTGACTTGGTTGCTTTTTTTCTTTCGCTTGTCTCATAAGGCAAGTAGACGGCTATAATAATGATATCAATTTTTGGTTTGAATTTCAGGTGGGCTGAGCACCAATACTCATTTTCTGTATATGTCACAAAGATGTGGTTAACTACATTACTGCCTATAATTAGGCACAATCTATTTTTTGATGATTCTGATGGTACACTTGCAATAATGGTCTTGTTATTAAGTTTCTTTGGGAGGAAATTAGTTGTAGGGACTTTGGTTTTGGAACAACACATTATTGACCTTTTATTTGTGAGATCGTGCTTAAGTGTTGTTAACTTTGATCTTTCATTGAGGCCTCTTACGTTTAATGTTGTAATGTTGAGAAGATTTTTAATTGTGGCAGTGGTGTTGATGTCAGGAGTAGTATTTTGTATAAAACTGTTCAATGAGTGTATGTAGTTGGATGAGCTTTTCATCTTAGCAAATAAATAAGATGAGGTCAAAACTGGGCTCTGGTAAGTCCTCTGCAAGTATATATTCGTCTGGTAGTCTGTCAAAATTGTAGCTTTTGTGGAGTTGAGTGATATAGGTCAGTAAGTTATCATCATCTCTGAGAGGGAATTGAATGTCTATATGATTTTCTTGGTTGAATTTGTTCAGTTCTTCAATTGAGAGGAGAGTTGCTTTAGGAGCTTTGAACCAGTTTTCTGGCAATGTAAGAAATTCATATCTCTGGTCGAGTTTTCTAATTTTCTCTTGGTATTGCTTATCCCTATAGTCCAGGAAGATACCGATTCCCAGTGAGACATCTACTTCACAGATTTTACTTGGCAGTTTTTCTTTATTAGTTTGTGAGATTGCTGGGTTGATCCATGCTGGGCCGAGGGGAAGGCTAAATTTGAAGTCACTTCTCAGTTGAACAATTAAGGCCATTGCATTTTCCTAAATATTTGTTAGGATTGGAATGTCAATCTCATCTAAAAGTGGGTTTGGGGACCTGGCTTGTACTCTTTTCTCAGTATGCCAATAAGTTCACATATGTCTATTATCATAGGTTCATGCAGAAAGTATGTTGCTAAATAAGGTGTAAGAAGTTCATACGATGCTGGCAGAGATTCCTTTGATGGAGGCAGATTGAAATAAGATTTGAATAGTTTTTGTGGGACCCTGTAGTGTTTTCTCAATTCCCTAACTTTTTCAGTGAGCGTTTTAAGGTCCTTTCTTTCAACAATAGGAAACAGTGATCTGGTCGCTTCATTAAGTTCTTCTGGCTTCTCTGAAAGTGAAGGAAGAGTGTAAAAGAATAAATCTGATATATATTCAAACTTATAGTAGGTGTGTAAGACTGAGAGAACTTTGGTTAGGGGTGTTCTTTCTTTCATTGATAGTTGGCATGGTAATTTGATTATAATATTCAAAGGAATTTGATCAAAAGATTGGGACAGTGGAGGTAATGGCTCATAAAGTGTTTGTTTGCAGATGTTTAGTACTTCGATATAGTCCAATGTCTTGTCATTATCTTTAATAAGATAATTGCAGCCATATTCAAAGAGCTGAGCTACTTCGTAATATTTGAGTTTTGACAGGTCTGTAAATCTGAGGCAGGCAACGAACAGGGTTGAGTTTAGAAGCCAGCGGATTTTCCTTTTTATACTTCTGTTGATGTATCCTAAGTTATTTTGTCTCTTGTATATCAGAAAATTTTTTGAGCGGAGGAACTTTGCATATCTCCACCATCGTTAGAGATCTCCAGAGAATCAAAAAAATATATATAAATTTCGAAAATCTCTGAAAATTTATTTCCTCCGGAGATTATCGAAGGTTTTCGAAAGTTATTAAAATATTACAAACATTTGTGAAAACCTTTGAAAATCTCTAGAGAAAATAAATTTTTGGAGATTTTTGAAATATATATATATATATTTTGATACTCCAGAGATCTCTAACGACAGCAGAGATATGTGTAGATATATGGAGTTCCTCTGCTCAAAAAATTTCCTGATGTAGTTGATATGTGCTTTCTCTTTGAATGCTTCATATTCTATTTGGTGGTTGCCTTTAAGGCACTTATTTTTTGTAAATGATCTGAAAAAGGATCTGTCTCTAAGTAGAATCCTAGTAAAGATGCCGAATTGCAACTCTTGGAGGACTGAGCCTTTGGGCTTGTTAGTGATTTCTTTGAGAGTGTTCATGACCTCTTGAGCATTTGCATAGCAGTGACTTAATTATGTAACCAAATCAATGATTATATCGGGCTCACTGACAAAAGATTTATTTGTATTAATGGGCTGTTTGGTTGAGTCCTCATCTATTATCTGCTGGGTATTGGGGTTACTTTCCATAAACAGATTGATTACTCTTTACTCTCTTGGGTCTAGTGGTTGCAAGGTTGGTGAGGTTGTTACACTATTTAAAGTGGTTGATGACTCAAGTAATACTAACAGGTCATCTACGAGACTTGTTTCCTTATTTGGAGGGGTTTCAATGTTAATATTTTGCATTGTTAGGTTCAGGTCTGTGGTTTCTGGCCTAGTGGGATGATCTAATGATAAGTTTTGAAGTTCTTCCAAGTCTATTTGCACTTGTCTGTTGAATTCTGCTAGCGATTCTGTATTTCCTATTATGATGTCCTGTCCCATGGGATCCATGGAGATGTTGATTACTGATACTGGACTTGTTGGTCTGATTGTGCTACCAAATTTGTCTTGATTGGTATCATGGGTAACTGCATGCTGATAATCGTCAACTTGCATCATATCACCTGCTTCTTGTTGATTATATGATGTGTTGTGATTATTAGGCGTGCTTGTATGCATGACTTGTACAGTTGGTGCTACTGATAAGCTTTGTTGATCATATGTAGGGGTGAGCTGTTTGTGGTTTTTTGGGCTTGAGAATTATCAGATGTAGGGGAAAAACTATTTGCAGTACTGTCTAATGACAGTAGAAGGTTTTCCTCCTGTATTAGGGTGTTTGATAGAGGGTGAATAAATGAATCTAATACCTTTTCTAATTGAAATGTGCTGTTTTTCTTATCTATAGTGTTAACTTGATTTTATGACAGGTACCAATTGTAGTTGAGGTTGCTGCTAATAACTTTTTGAGCTATTTGTTTTCTATCAGCCTGGTTGAGTTTGTTGCTGTCCTGGTATTTGAAAAACTCCTCCAGTTAAGAGCTGAACTTCTTCTTTGGTTTGCTAGCTGTTACTATGATAAATGCTTGATGGATTGCTCTGGTGGTTTTAGAGATACTGAACTCGATGTAGATTGTTAGAATATCATCCTGGGCTTGTGAGGAGCTTTTTTGAACTGGAATAATTCAATATTTGGGGAAGCTGACAAGTGGTGGAATGGATATGTTTTTTCCTGAAAGAAAGACTAGAATAGTGTGTATATTTATTTCCATATAGACTACGGCAAACAGAAGTTTGCTTGGGTTGATGAGGATGATATCCAAGAGAGTATGTACTGGGTCTGGAGGTTTTACCTTGAGGGAGGAGCCCCGAGGACACTTGACTTGTTTTTTCTCAAAATTTTTTCTGATTGCCTAAAAAAGAAATTTTTAGGGAATCTGATGCGTTTGGAAAAGAGTTTTTTAAGTTTCATAAATTTTTATTTAATAAAATGTAAAAAAAATTAATTTTAACAAAAATTATAAAATTTAATATTAAATATTTATTTATATTTAATAAAAATTTTACAGAATATATATTTTATATTGAAGAATAACTTTACTTAGT
>CAJVPV010001683.1:0-15026 GCA_910591835.1 Acaulospora morrowiae | reverse complement strand
ATTCCGGTTTTCGAGGATTCTTTGCCCTTTCTTGCCATCATACGGCCGTATAAGATGCGTATGATAATAGGCATCACTTCGTCTCGGTGTTCAAATCCAATAGATCCATTTTCCCTGCTCAAAGAGAATGTTGACAACTCATCCCGAAACTTTGATTCATCAACAAAGTTTTTGAGGTTTTCTTCATAAGCAATGATGCCTTTATGTTTCCATGTAAGCAGGCAATTTAGCGCTAAGGTTTGCATCTTAATATCTCCTTTAGTCAAGAAGCGCAAATAGATATCTTTGAGCTCGGCAGACTTGTGCAAAGCGCGTGGATTCTTGAACTTTGCAAAAAGTTTCAAGAACAATACCATATTAGGTTTAGAACCTTTTGATGATTGCGCGGGGGTCGAGACATGATCTTTAGCTTCATCATCTACATCCATCACCTGAACATTGTCATTTCGACCTGAACTATCTATATCCATCATATTATCGTCGTTCACTGGATTATATTTGCTGTTAGTAAATTGAAGGAATAGAGGCACTAATTGCTGAGAGTGTCGTTCTGCAATATGAGGAACTTCAATGAGTGTCTTTATAAGAAGGCCGTAATAATTCAAAGGATCAAATCTGTTGTTATCCGGAAAACAGCACTAAGTAACATAAATGATTATTAATGATAGACAAGAAATAGATAAATAAAAGGTTTATATAGAAGATACTCACTGAAATATAATGGCGAATACAACCATTAACAAATTTATCAAAAATGAGATTTTGTGATTCTTCATTTGCCTTATTGTATTTTAGTAGATTCGGACATTCAAAGGATATGCCACCGGTTCTGAATACAGATTTTGAGAAAAGTTGATCCTCCTTGAAATAAAATTGAATGGCCGTTTCGGAAAGTCCGGTTTGCTCGAGCTTAGTACCATCATTAAATCTTGTAAATTCGTTATAAATAAGGATCCAGAACTTTTTTGGATTGAGTTCAGCGAATTTGACAAGAACTTGAATCGCGTCGGACCATAAATCGCTGAAGTTAATGGTCAAAACGCCTTCAAGAAAAAATAAATAAAAAATTAATGTATAACTATAGCACGCTCACAACCAATCGACTGAGATGTCACATACCAAAGCAGTGTAAAGGCGCAACTTCGGAATAAAATTCGGGTACCCTTTTTGTGGATATCAATGAACTTAGCTTACGAAGTAAAATCGTTTTGTTACGGGAAGTATTCATGGCAGTTTCTATTTCCTCAAACTGTAATCCTATAGAAAATATGTCGCAAAACTCTTGATCAATTTGAGACGACTCTGAGGTAATAAGCGGAAATTGATCAAAAATCGAAAGAATTTTCAGCGAGTGAAGTCTTCGCTGGTGTATAAAAGAGCTTAGGTTGCATTTCAAATGAGGATATATCTTCTCAAAATTTTTCGTGTTAAATAGATAATCATTCTTCTTACTAATAAGATAAAAGATGGATGAGAAACGAGATTCAGAAAAATTGACATGGTTTTAAACAACTTACCTAGATCGTAAGAGGTCCAAATATCCAGCGACACCTCTTAATACCACATGATTGGTACCATATGCTAATAGAATTTCATCGATAATGAGATCCCATAGTTTGACTAGTTTTTCCATATCATCGGTTTCAGAATTGAGTTGGCATATACTTGCCAAACTATCAATGGCCTGACCAAGTAAATTTTGCATTAAGACGTGTGGAGAACTATGAGTGAAAGGCCCATTAGAAAATGCCAACAGTGTTGTAGAATTGGCGGACTTCAAAAATTCTGCTAATGATTTTATGCATGTCGACAAAGAGTTGAAAACTTCCGAAAATGGGATGAAAACACGCGAAATCACGGTAAGGGCTGCCGAAACCAGAGTCAGATGGGGAGGTTGCATATCCGCCTTAACCAAAAGAAAATAGAAATATCAACGCGAAGTAAATGATTTATGGGTGAAATAAGCAAAAATATACTACTTACTGCTTCCAAGTCAACCTGATTTAGAATATTAATTTCGGAAGCCCAATCACAGTTTTGGTTCAGAATACGTAGTAATCCATCCGTAATATTTTGATATTTCGATTTTGCGTTCGGAAATTTTATCAGCCCGCTTTTCGTGATGAATGATGAAATTGTACCCGGAGGAATTGACAAATTTTTTGTGGATAATAGGTTAGCAAGAAATAATGTAATCTTTTTTGGATTTTCTTCCCAGTGAGTTGACGAATATCTAAAAATTTCATTGGTCAGTGAAAAGTATTCTGATGAAAAATATGTTTATATTCACATCAATAACTCACTTCACAATATAAGGAAGCATTATTTTTTCATAATGTTCCCATCGTAAATTTGCAACATTATGTGCAAATGCTAACACGCAATCAGTGTCCTATAATTTTACATAATAAATAAGAAAGTTTGAACTTATGCGCACAAAAAATTAGAAACTTTACCGCAAAATATGTGCATATATACATCATGATCAAAGATTTTATCCAGTATGTATTTTCCGCCTGCTAGAAACCCATTCATTCCTGTCAATGTTATTAATGACACACAAGTTTTAAAGTACTGACGCTGGAAGAACAGATATCCATATGAGAGGGTTTTGATAAGTGCATATTGGGTAATATTTCTCATAATATTGAAAATACGCTTGAAGTTCCCTGAATAATGTAATAAAATTGTAAGATTGGACGGGCTGAGCGCATAATATCAGATTTCCAAAATAAAAAGAACTTAAATTTACCTTTTATACGACTACCTTTCCGCACTGTAAGGCATATATACACTAGAGATAGCATGATCCCTATTTTTGTAAGAGATTCTTGGGAGATATTTGCGAAATCGGTTTTGTCCAACAAAATATTCTGCAGATTTTCTAATTCATCCAGATAAAAATTCCACAAAAGACTAAAGTTCTCAGATTTAACGTGATGAACGAGCGCAATGGTGGTTGATGTTGTTATACGATAACTATAGATGGATTCTAACGTGTTTTTACAATGATGAATAATCATAATAAATAATGAATTTGCAGCTAATGTTTGTTGCAAAAATATATTTAAAAATACTAAAAAATACCGATATTGCTACAAGTCAATGAATCTCTATATGACTTGTTTAGTAACTCTCGCATTAAATTTAACGCGCCATCATGAAGATTGTTGTCAGTATCCTATCGAAATTTTGAGAATTAGAAAACACGAAAAATTCTTATAATCAACTAATAAATAATAATACATGAATCGTACCTGTGCAGCCTCATAGAACAACATATTCAATCCATCACGGTAGGCATCAGTCGGATATTCATTGAACAAATCAAATATGTGATTTATTATATCGGTAAGTTTTTCTCCGCGAGTATTTCGAAGAAGAAATGCAAAAGCTTCGGCTGCAAAGCGTCTTATATAAGGCTTTTGAGAATCCTCTCCCAGCAAAGGAGCTATCAAGCTGGAGTAAGGTATGACAACATATGGTTAAGATCGAACATTGTTCAATATTTTAAAGAAAAAAAAAGAATATATTTTTTACCCGTAAGTACGGTTGAGATCCGCTATTATTTGATTGAACAGGTATTTAAATAAGTAGGCAATGCAATTAAATGTGCACTGGATTGAGACAATTAACGCAGGAGATGTAAATACGAGTGAAATATAATTAGGTTAATAAATCGACGGCAGTTATCAGATACCTCCAATGTCTTCACATCTTGACGTTTGGCCAAAGGTATTATCACTGAAATTATCCGCTCGAAATATGGATAGAATTCAATTTCTAGGTCTCTTGCCAACTTTGTGACCAGGCTAAGAGAAAAAAAAATCAATATTTCTTTTTTCGAGAGTTAAGTAGTGAAACTTTATAATGAACACCACATACTCTAATAATGGTTCCAATGCAAGGCTATTCTTAACTTTGAGGTGATCCTCTAGTATCCGAACTATATCTTCTTTATGATACAATATTTGTGGTAATGACTGACAATATTGGGAGACTTCACGAACGAAAATCGCAAAGTGTGTTGATAGATTGAATTCCTTCCATGATTCTAATGAATCATGAAAAAAAGAGCCGAAACCCTATGTTCCAATATTATGAAGGATTTGAATAATTCCCAAGTATGATGAAGACGAGGATTAAACTTTTGATCAGAAATTAAAAATACCTCGGGTTCTTCCTGATTTTTATCTGATCGGTAGGAAACATCTATTTTCAGACTTTCAACGAGAGCATTGAAAGGTTTGTACTGAATATTGAGAAAAAAATTTTATGAATTTCGTGATTAAACAACAAATTAATAATGTATATAATGCGATTTAAGTAATTGAAATTTACCTTATATCGATTTTTCCCTCCTCCAGTGTTTAGCTCTTTAGGTAATATGTTGTTACCTTTCATGATGTCTACAAAAAAAAACCTGATAATCTAATTAAACGAAGAAATTTATATCTTCATGTGATCTTAATTTGACGATCATATGTCACATGATGCGTACAGAATTAACAATTTATATAAACTGTTGATTTGTACTATGATCACCTTTAAACGTTTTCCAAATACATTTTTGGTTTCTTTTCTGTGAATATTACGAACTCACGAAAATGAAAATTTTGGATCTAGAAGAACTTGAAGGAAACTCATCAGATGATTCCGAATTCATTCCAAACGGTGATTAATTAGCAATGTTCTTATAATAATGAGATTTTTAAAAATTCATTTATATTTATGCATCTTTTTTTTCCTTGATAAAGCAGAAGATTATGATAGTGATGAGGACAAAGGAAGTGATAAGGATGGTGAAAACCTCAATATCGAAGCTAAATTGATGACTCGAAGCAAGAGGAAAATAAATGAAACGGGAGAAATCGATGACGAAAAAAGCAAGAAATTGAGGTTTTTAAAAAATAAATAATCAAAGATATAGAAATTATTTGGTTCGTGTTTTAATTAGTCATCTCACATCCAAAATTCAAAAATAAATGAAGATCTCGAAAAAATGACGATACCGAAGAGGAGTCAGGATCTGTTGCGCCCGAACGTAAAATTAATGTTGATGCCCTATGGGAGGAGCTAAATGAAGATAAACCAAGTGCTCTAGATGAACATAAGGTAATATTATTAATATATTATTGTTGATCTGGGAAAGATATGTTATACAATATTTTTACTTGATAATCCTAAGTAAGACGTTGATGTCAATTGAACAATTTCACCACTCTTGCCGAAATTGTGCTAATTGTAATCAATGTTTTACACTGGTTGCTAAAAGCGTTGACTTGTTAATTTTACTTGAATGTTCTAATTAAGATATCATATATTACTAGATCAAAGATTTTCAAAATTCAACGTCGGAGGATCAGATGATTACTATAACAAAAACCTTTGAATTTGCTGGCGAAATAGTAACGTTAGTGAACATTGCATTATTCAAGTCATTGTCGTTAAAATATATATACATAAATTTCGTTTTTCCAACGTAGAGAGCAAAGGCGGGTTCACATAGATTCGGAAGAGGCCAAAGCTTATATCGAAAGTCAAACAAAAAATAACAATACAACAGGAAATAATAACATATCAGAAGATTCCGCTTCGCCGGTGGAGGAAGCAAAATCTGCCAAACCATCATCTAGTTCCACAAAGAAAACTCGGTCACCAATTGCTGTCGCTATGGCGGAACGTGGGAAATTTGGTAGACCAAAATCAAATCTCAGCCAACTCGCCGCTTCGTTAAACAAAAAACCTGTCAAAATTAATACTCTGGAAAAATCAAAAATGGATTGGAAGAAATATGTTGAAAAAGAAGGAATTGTTCATGAACTCAAATATCATAATAAAAATGGGTAAGAAATAATGCGTGTAATACTTAATCTGTGTAAATTAAATGATGTTTAACTAATTATTCGTGTGATGCAGGTTCGTAGAAAAGCAAGAATTTTTACAGCGAACATACGAAGCACAAAATTCTGAAATAAAAGCGCTAAGAAAAGGAGTTAAAAAATGAGAGTTTGATATTTCCGTGAAAGTTAACTTCTTTCGTTAATAATATACTGTTTTCAACCAATTAAAATTAAGCACACATTTTTCCAAGTTTTTTTAAAAAACCAATGTTAGAAATTTTTATTTTTCATTCATCCTTGAGTTACGAAAGATTTTCGATTTAAATAAAATTCATTTTTTTTTTAAAGATGCTAACATCAATTTTATGCATAAAATTTAATTCATTACACCTCAATGTCAACTTTCTAGAAAAATCACTTTTTAAAATGAATTACACCAAATTATTCAGTTATCATCATTTATGTCATTACAGGAAGTTTCTTTCAAAATTCCTAAAATAATTAATAATTCCATATCAATTTATACAATTTATATACGCAATTTTTTTCGATTTTCCTATGCCATCTTGTTATCAATTTCTTTGCATTAAAAATTATGTCGCCTTGGACATACGATTGATAACCTGTTTGGATGTTAACAGGATGAATTGTAACACATCATTGATAATCATTGTTAAGTAAGGATCATCCACATGTGGATGGCTCCATCAAGATCCCGCGGGCTCCGTTTACATCTTTGTTTGACAGTTTCCGCATTTATAAACTCTTTTCCCGCCGATGCTTTGTATGTTCCCACAATAGCTGCAGATCTTGGAGGTGTACGCATCATCCTGGATAATTACCATCACGCCTGTTTTCTCGGCCTCGTGTTTTAGCCGCTGCCGGAATGCATAATGTGACCAGGTAGGCATGCTCCGAATGCTGGTACGTAGAGGTCGTATCGCTTGCAATACCAAAGGTACTTGTGGGCACGACAATTATCTAACTTTCCTTCACTGGATTCTTTAGGCGACACCTTATATTCACTACTCTAATCCTACTTCTATTTATATTAGCTGCGACGCGTCCACCAATCTAACGTCGCGTCATGCAAATCTCTAACAGGCTCCCTAAACTTTTCTCTCCACATTAATACATGATCTGATGCATCGCGCCATGTCACATGACCCGCACGATCTCGTCCCTCCTACCATTTCTCTTGCTAACAGTACATTGAAAAAAAGGATTGTAGACAATTAGAAATACTAATTTGATAGGTTACTAAGCAATGACATTGTACGGTCCTGTTTATTTTCAAGCTAGTAATATACAGTACACGCATCCGATGTTAAACGATGATCCTTCGATTTCCGGAATCAGTACTAAAAATTCGAAATAATATTTTTAAAAAAATTATTTTTAATATTTAGATTTTCGGTATGCTGAAAATAAGTGAATAAATATATTTTTATTGGTAATTTATTTGATTTCTCCTTTATAATTTTGATTAATTCTCAATGTTTTATAAATTTTTTTCTATATTGTATTGCTAAATCAAGTTATTCCCGAGATTTTAAATTGTATTTAAGTCAAGACTATATTATATCCAATTTAATATACATGTATCAAAATTGTTAGAATTCATTTATCATCTTGAGAAACTATATAAGAATTGAAACCAAATCTTATCAAAACATAAATTTTATTTATTTTTCTAATCTATAAAACAAACTATCTCACAAGAACATTTATATAATCTTCAATTTTTATTAAAGGTTTGATTTCCTGTTAACAAAATCAATTTCAAAACATTACAAAATCTTTACTATTTGTAATTGGATTTCTGTAATATTTCTGATATTTTTTTATTAATTTAACATTAGTTTCTTGTATACATATCTAATTAATAAAGCCAAAATCTTGATTTATTTGTATTAAATACTTATAATAATAATACTGTTTTTTTTGTTTTTTAATCTAATTTAAAAAAATTTTTTTTAAACAATTTGAGTGATAAATATATATTGAAATGAAAAAATCAATACATTTGTTTAAATTTCTAAATCTGTTTTTAAAAAATACTGTAATTAATAATATCATATATTGTTGATTTTTTGATAAATCAAAAATTTTGATAATGTTAAATGATTTAATGTTATATCAATAAATATTAACAATATAATGTTTTTATTTTTTAATTAAAAAAAAAAAGAAGTTTATGACCTATTTTATTTACATAAAATGTTTGATGATTTAATTTTAATTATTATAAAAATTATATCAGTGTAATTAAAATAAACTAGAAAATAGAATCTTATCTTTTTTAAAAAAAAATTATCTTGCTTTTAATTTGCTAATGAAAATGAATTATTTTTTTTGAATATTTTATTTCATCAATTTTTTTAAAAATTATTTCTTTATGCATTAAAACTTGAAACATGATTTATATAAAAAAAATTTTTTTTTTTTTTGATAAATCATTATTAAAATCAATAGTAAAGGAAAAGGTTTTTCCTATTCAATCGAGTATCAAGATCTTTTTTCATCCAATCAATAAGTATATATATATATTAGTTATATCCTAAAAATATATTTTTATTTTATGTAAAATAAAAAAGAAAATTATTATTTAATCTAATTATACTATGATTTCGAGAGTGATAATAAACGTGCATAGGTAATTTGGCGAATTAAATTAGTCGAAAGAAAAGAGTGCTTTTGATTGATAATATGATTGCACCAACACCTAATTGAATCAATCCATTTGATGTTCTTCACCGCATTGATCAAATATAATTAGGTTTTGGGGAATTCTAAAGCATTGTATGACTGTCATTACCATATGGAGAGTGCAGCCATCGTGAATCTATCGTTATTGGATAGATTACCACCAGTAACTGGTTTGCTGTGGCGCTTATATTTGAATTTTGCGTAGAAATCTAATTTTTTTTTTCTTTTAAAAAAAAAGGAATTATGATTTTATCGTAAATATGTCTGAGAAAAAAGTAATAAGTGATCCTGATATGTTGATTGTACATTCTCAATAATAACTACTAAATTTTGTTTCGAATCTTTGTGATACGCAGAAAGATAAAGTGCTCCATTCGTTGGCTGCTGGATTAATTGCCGGTGGAGTGGAAGCAACGATAACGGTAAATATTTCACTATTACAAAGAAATCTGAATTTTTAATGTTTCTCGATGACCCAATAACAAATAACTTTCAGTATCCAACAGAATATGTGAAAACCCAATTGCAATTACAAGATGGTTCATCCAATAAAGCGGTAATCGTCAAAATGCATTTACCTAGATATTTAATAAATCTCATATAATTGGATGTTAAACTTCCAGAAATTCAAAGGTCCCCTTGACTGTGCAATCACTACAGTTCGAACAAAAGGGATTTTCGCGCTTTATAAAGGTCTCTCAGCCTTAGTGATAGGAACGGCCGCAAAGGCAGGTGTCCGATTCTTTACTTACGACCAGCTCAAGGTCCTATTACAAGATGATCAAGGAAAACTTTCCGGACCCAGATCTATGATTGGTAAGTAGGATGCATGTGCAATCAATTATATTATGTATTGGTTGGTGACTTATCTTTGTCAAACAGCCGGTTTGGGAGCGGGAATGGTCGAAGCTATCCTCGTAGTAACACCAACAGAAACGATTAAGTATGTTTTTATTGTTCATCATCTATACAATGAATAATTTACTAATTTACATAACACTTGCAGAACAAAGTTAATTCACGATGCTACACGACCAGAGCCACAATATAAAGGATTAGTGCATGGTAATAATCGCAACTCGTTATATCAACTGTTTCCTTTAAAACGTCTGTTGATTTGATCTGTGTAAAAAAATCTTTTGCAGGTATTCGCACTATAATAGCAAATGAAGGTGTGGGAGGAGTATACCGAGGGTTATTTCCGGTGATGATGAGGCAAGGAGCAAATCAGGCGGTCAGATTTTCGACATATTCCACCTTGAAGCAAAGATTTCAAAAATATTCTCCCGGTCAGCCATTACCATGGTCTGTGACATTTGCCATGGGTTCGGTCGCTGGTATAGTCACAGTATATAGTACCATGCCGTTAGATGTTGTGAAAACCAAGATGCAAGGACTACAAGCCAAAGAATTGTATAGAAACTCTTTTCATTGTGGATGGAAGGTTTTAACCGAAGAAGGAGTTCTTGCATTCTGGAAAGGAGCAACCCCTAGATTAGGAAGATTATTGGTTAGTGTCACAACAACAATTCGTGGGCTGGACTTGATTTAGCCTCAAAGCCAATTTTAATTTTAATTTATTTATCTATTCATTTTTTAACCAATATCTTGTTTTTTTTATTATTATAGTTTTCTGGTGGAATTATCTTTACCGTTTATGAACAGGTTATGGAAGGTTTTCGAAAATTGGATACGATAAAATAGAAATCAACATGATAACTTGGATAAATCTACATTTATTGTGACTCTGAGTCAATCTTTCTTTTTATTCTCTACAATGCCATGAAGCTTCAGAACCTTTTAGTATCTTAAAACATCCTACATAGATGTGTGATGAAGAAACCTAAATATCTTAGAGTCTAAAATGATTAAATATGGACAAATATCCCTTTTGTCTTGATAGAGTTTACACTTGATTATTACAATAGTAGATGCTTAATGTTAATGTTTAATTTATAATTATTATTGACCTCAAAACTTATAATTATTTAATTGCTGTTTGGGTGTTTCTTATAAAGAAACCTTGTAAAAAACCAATTGAATTTATATATATTTGATAATAATGAGATTTTAGATTTTTGAGTTGCCTAAATATACACGTTTTTGATTTCTTTTTTACAAAGAAATGCGATAATAATTTCTTTTCCCTTGATATCCTTAGTTTACAACTTGAATTAACGCATATGATAACTAATTCCGATTTGAACTCGGGTTCATTTAGCAACACAAACGATGTTAATTGGATTTTATGTGATATTATTAACGAAATTTTTTCTTCTTTTTCATCTCATCACTTTTCTAGAATTTCAAAAATACATTTATTGTCATTTATCGCGGTTTATTATGAAATTTACTTTTTTTTTTTTTATTAGTGCATACTAACGATTACAATACTTTAATGGGGAATGAAAGGGAATGTGCCTTTACATGATTCAAGTTATATTAAAACAAGATAATAATCAAACGTTCTTATTGATCACAGAAGCAACGTTATTTCTCGCGTTCATGTACACCAATTTCCAAAACAGTAATAGGATCGCCGACTTTGAGGATACTGCCTATTGAATAAATCGAGGAAATGAGAAGACGCAGATTGATAACAATTGATTTGTGATAAAAATTATAACTACTTACCTATTTTCTTATGAATTACGTTCATTCCTAAACCAAAGTTAAATTTATCCGTGAATAGAAAATCACGAATGAATTGAAGACAAGATTCTGTATTATTTACCAAAACAGGCCATGTATTTAGCACCTGGATCCACTCTGCGATACGAACTTAGTGTTTTTGATGGTTGCAATTTATCCTTAATTCCAGTTTCTGGGTTTACGTTTGGAACTTTATAAATAAATAAGTTGTATTTTTTTATATTAAGTTAAAATAGTACACGGAAATCTGAAATGCCGAAAATAAGATAAACTCACCCGTGCATCTAGTGCATCTGCATGCGACATAAAAGATATTCTCTGGATCATCTCCTATTATAATCTTTTTCCACGTATCCTCTTCGTATGGTACATTGCATCCCTTAACGACTATGTTTGGTCGGAAGTTTCTTTCTGCGACCGGTTCCTTTAATCTTTTGTTGAGATCCTGTAACGATTCTTCGGTAACGAGTAAAAATGGGTGTGTATCTGCAAACGCAGTCTATTCATGAATATGTTAGAAGTGTGGTATGACGACTATACGAATATAAAATAATTTAGAAAATACCTCGGGTTTATAGTCAACTTCCTTTGGAAGGTTTTTTGTAACATATCTCGAGTCGTCGGTAGACTTAAACGTAATTCTCGCCGGCGTTTTTAAAAAAGTTGTCAACCAATTGGCCGCTTTATCACCACAATCATATCCAAAAACCTGATCTTCCCACACGATCACCTGGATCTTTTTATAAAGTTCTTTTCTGCAAAATGTTTAATCGGGTTAGCGTGTGTATGATATCCAACACATCCACCACCTCATTCAAAAGAAGGAATTGTCAGTCTTACTTTGGAAAAAATGGAAGATGCAGATCTTGAGCCATACCGGGAGCTGAAAGTACAAGTTCTCTACCAACGCCTCCTTTCTCAGGATTCGATTCTTCAATTTTTGGCGTAATAAGAGCAAGCTATTGGTGTGGAATCATTGAATTATCGACGAACGCTTCGAAAATACAATAAATAGCAAAAAGATTTGATACATTTTCATATTTTCTCTGAGTCATCATTTCGTAATTTTTGTCTACGATCATCCAGAATCTATCATATTCCAATCCATATTGACCTACTCTCCAAGAATCTACTTTGATTCCACGACAAGATTTTACCGGATGGATGTATAAAGAAGCCAAAATCATTTTGCTGCCTTCCATAGATGTTTAAAAAAAAAAAAAGATGATAGAAATCCTTATTTCATGATCACGCATTTGGCAGTGATTTTCATATCCAAAGATCTGTACGAGAACAACAGGCTGAAGTATATTTTCATTGGTGACAAAATGCAATTCGCAATTGCACAATATTCTTCGAAAAGAATTAAAGTTCATTTACCTAAAAAATATAATAGTGATCACAGGTAAGAGTTAATCTTTTCATTATTTGTGTATATATATCCTCATCCTTTTCTAGATAAATTCGGCTTGGTTGTTTATTGACTTTGTAAAAATGTTTCCTTGTTTCACAACACAATATTTTTCCGTAGCCGGTAAATAAAAACTACCGTATTACATATAAACTGAAAGCTTCGACTAAATAGATTATAGCGTTAGTAGTAGGCAAACTATTGAAATACATGTTATTCTGGAAGCCAAACTTGGAAAATACCAATATTCGAAGATAAATATTATTTGAAATAATAATAATAAACAACTAAAATAAAATCAATTTTTTTCTAAAAAAAAAAACAAATTCTTTAAATTTATTATTATAAATAAATAACCAAATAAATAAAATAATAATAATAGTCACGATCATTTATATTTTTTATATTTTATTTTTATTATGAAATAATATAAACTATTTTATTGAAAACCTTGATATTATTAAAATTCATCAAGAAAAATATTTCCAACTATTTTTATATGAAACTAAATAGATTTTATAAATTATTTGATGGTTGTAAATAGAAAACCATCTAAATTATCAGTCGCATTTACTATATTACTGAAATTTTGTTCATCAAAGACGAAATTTTTACGTGATGTTGAGACGCACAAAGGCTATCCTTTGATTTAAATCTCCTCAAGCTGTTTTTTATTATATATATACTTTCAAGTTGTTTAAATTATTTTCCTGTTTTTTTTTCTATATGAAGAAAGCTAAAGATAATAGAAAAGTAAAAGGTAATAAATTATGATTTTCAAATAGTATTGCTGTTAGATTCCTTTATAGGTAATCTACCCATTCGCCAACAATAGAAACAGACTTGTTATCACCGGCCATGATTCTTTCATCTTTTAAAACTTCACCAATACAACTCCATGGATCCCTTGCACCACCCCACCTTAAAACCTCTTCTCTGAACTTTCCTCCTGCCTCTCTACATAACGGGTCCTTTTCAAATGTGTTTTGCCATATTTTACCAGCCAACACTCTGCAGAAAAGATAACTGTAGTATGTGGCACCATAACTATATAAATGTCCGAATTGTACTTGCCATGCAGTTCCGGGCACTGATGGATACAATCCCACAGTATCTTGTAGATTTGCTAAAATGGCTGTGGTATCGAATGTGGAAGAATTTGCAAGATTAGAGTGGTATAATTGATCCAACAGAGCCATTAATATTTGATGCTGAGTTTCCATCGCGGAAAATTTGGAGCGCGCATTACGATGCGAATAGATAAGATCCAATGGTATTGGTGCACGAGTCTCAAAGTGTTTTGCAAAAAGTGAAAGTACACTGGGGGAATGTACAAAGTGCTCCATTAATATGGAGGGTAATTCTACAAAATCCGTAGGGCACCTCGTGCCTTAAATGAAATCGCAATATATATATATTATTCATCAGACTTTGTTAAATGAAGTATTTCAAATAAAGAAATTACTTACCAGACACATTGTGAAAATCAGTGCGCCCAATCATTGCTTGACATACAATATTAATATGTTAATTAAACTTCTGAAATTATGATTAACGAAAATAAGAATAAGATAACTCACAATGCATTGCATGACCCATTTCATGAAATAAGGTCTCAACTTCCACCCAACTCAACAAACTAGGGTTTTTAGAATTTTTCGGCTTTCCAAAATCGCATACAAGCACGACTACTGGAAGTTGATAACGACCGGCCCTACCTTTTATCGTTTCGCCTTCGTTCGAAGTTGCTAGTTCCCCTAGATCTGCCGGATCGATTCCAGATGGAATGTCATTTATTCCATCATCATCATCAACACGTCGGGAACATCTTACTGTGTAGTGTGCGGCATTTTGATATTTTCCAAACCGACTAAACAGATCACAGTATATAGTTCCTATCCTTCCTTCACTTTCATCGATTACATCAAGCTTACGTACATCTTCATGCCAAACTTCTCCTGGCCATATATCAGCAGGCTCAAAAGATATGCCATACAGCCGTGAGAATAACTTGGACAAACCTTGTATAACCGAGCCCACGGAAAAATACTGCGAAATAGGTGCCACTGATTGAGTCGATGAATTTAATCTAACTTTTTCGATATAGAAATCTCGGTCCCATGCATATATGGTTGGTAATTTTTTACTTTGTGTGTATTTCATTTTCGCTTCTTGCAAAAGTCTTAGATCGGCAAGAGCCTTTGGCCGGTGATGATCAGCAAGCGAATGCAAAAATGTTTGCACATTTTCTAAATATAGAAAATTTGTAGTCTTAGAAATAATATGAATAAATAAATAAATAAAAATTTGTTTCATGCATACCTGGATTTTTTGCCATCTTATCCATTAAAAAAAGTTGACTATAACTTTCCATCCCAAGTAATTTTGCTATTTCTCCCCTCGTTCTTAAT